>JASSUY010027092.1:0-16961 GCA_032466535.1 Forpus xanthops | reverse complement strand
GGGACGGGGGAAGAACGAGGGGGGGGTGCACAGAACTGTTTGAGGGGCCTCAAACTACGACACTCCCCACAATGCTCAGTCTGTGCTGCAGATCTCCACTGGCAACAGAACGTCTCCCTGCCTGAGTCAGCTCGATTCCCCCAGCCAGAGCCACCCTCGGCACCCCATGAGTGCTCAAGCCATCAAGGGACATTGGAAGCTGCCAAAGCCATGGCTGGCCATGGCAACAGCACAGCTCCTCGCATCTCAGATGGTACCCATGTGGCATTACCTGGGCAGGAGGGGTTCTGCCAGGAGGAATCCCGGTGCTCTCCCAGGGCTTGCCAAGGTTACACAATCATGGAGATCAGCAGAACTGGGGCTGAAGACCAGAGCTCCTCTCTCCATACACGCTGCATGTTCAGATTCATAGAATGGTTTGGGTTGGAAGGGACCGTCAAAGGTCATCCCGTCTGAACCTCTTGATTAATGTTTCTTTTGTTTTTGTCGCATATGGATCTTAATGCCTGCGCTGCATTTATGAATCAGAGAAGTAGCCCCTGCTCACAGTGCTTTTGTAGAACAATACCTGCTCTGAGACTTCTCTTTTTACAGGCAGGGAACAGGACCAAGGGGAGGCTTGCAGAGGCCCCATGGTCACCTAACACACACAGACCTGTGTCCAGTGATGGGGCACAGCCAGAGCACCTCATGTGAGCCAGGCATTCGGTCCCTGAGGTAGGGACCAGAGGAGCTCACCTTCAGCTGTGCCCTGGAGGACAGTGTCTGCTGGAGCAGGGCTCCTAGCTGGACTGCTGAAGGATGTCAGGATTCACTTCCGGACTCTGATATTTAAAACACGTAATATTTTCTCCACTTTATCTGGCAGTGGAAATACTGCTATGAAAACTGGAGCCTCAAGTTCTGCATTTTTATTTCTCTACTGGATGAAGCTTGAGTTGAAAACAGGCAGATGACAGACAATCAAGAAATCTAGCATGGAAAAATGAAAAGACCACAAAATACCACTAAGATTGGAGGCACTCAAGTGGGAAGGCACACCATTAGAGCGAGACCTGTCAGCACAGGCAGCAAATCAAAAGGTGTCATTGCTGCCTTTCAGAGGACCACTGCTGCTGTCTCTCCTACCTCTCCACTGTCAGGTGAACCAGCAGCCCCCTCCTCTTCCTCCTCCCAGCAAAGCATAGCAGCTCTGGGGATGAATGGGGAAGAGAGGAAGAAACAGAAACATCCAGCTCAGGCAGTGGCTCCTGCCTCCCACCCTTTGTCCTGCAGCACCCTTACTGCAGCAGGATGACAGGACTTGCCACAGTGGCTCAACCATCCATGCCAGCTCCTGTGCCATGCCCCACTGCCGACACAGCTGCAGGCAGTTGCTGAGAGCCTGCTGTGGGGGTTTTGGGCTGGTCCCAGTAGGAACTTCAGCTGGTCCCATAACTTACTGGCACAGCTGGGCTTATTTTTAGGCATGTTTATACAAAGACTGAATCTTTGCAGAGACACAGCTACAGGGGCATAAAAATGCTTTTCCTTATTATGTCTGGAAGCAGGCTGAAGCTGCATCTCCAAAATTTCTCTTCATCTCTGCTGGCAAACCATTTGTTTTCTAGAGGAGACTTCACAACTTACGCAATGTCATCTACCCACACCCTCAAAGCAGATCATGCTTTGAGTCATAAGGAGTAAACACAGAAGTTATAATGAAGGTTTCATGTATCTATGGTCTTCTTGGCACTCTTAGACCTGATCTCAACAACAGAGCAATGCAGAGGCAAATTCCTCAGCATTCTGCAGCAACTGGCCAACATCCATCCATGAGGCTGGACAGGATGAGCTGTGCTGGTACCAATGTTAGCAGCACACTCAGCAAACCCAGGGCATCCCAGCCTGGCATGGACAGGGAAACAATGCCTTGATGGTGATATACTCTTTTAGAGACACACAGCACAAACAAGCCAGACCTGTCATTTTGGGAGTTGAAAGCATTTCTTGAGATAGAGAGAGGGCAGAACCCTGCAGCAGCATCTTTTAGCTTCTCCCAAGGGACTCTCATGCATAGGATGTACCCCTGAAACCACAGACAGACACTGAAGTTTGCAGACATGCCAGCCCTGCAGGGTAGCAATGCCCTGAGAATGCTGAGGTGCTTGTGCAATCACTTAGGAGCCTGGCACCCTCTGCTTTGCCTCTGCCTTGCTCCTCTGAGCAAGCAAAGAACAAAAGTAGCCAGCAATCGTTTTCTTTTTAGCCTACCTGCAAACCAAAGCACAGATGCCACATCTAATTTTAGGCTTCCTAGCCTTGACAGCATTCTTTTAATTCTCTTTTTAAGCAAGCAGCAAGATAGTCATCTTGGGACAAAGCTGCCAAAGCAGCCAAGCGCCCACCTTAACCCAAACTCCTGGGAAGCCAGAGAGTGAGGAGAAGGCAGAGTCCCATCTTCTCCCCCAGCCAGGAGCAAACATCACCCTGATCCCAGGGGATCCCACAGGGCACACGGAGTTCCCTCTGTCAGCTGAGAAGCAGCACACAGAGGGACTGGCCCACTGCCCTGCTAACCTCAGGCTGCCACCTTACCCCTGCCAGGATACGGACAACTATTCCAACTCGGGCCATAATTCAACTGTTTAAGCACCAATGTTGCCAGAGGGTGAGCTGAACAAAGGGAGAACTGCTGCCCTGAGGCCCCTCTTAGCTGCTACTCTCAGCTCAGCCTCATCCCACCCTCAACAAAGCTACAAGGGGAGGATGATCCATGGGTAGGTGCCCCAGCACTTCCCCACTTGGCTCCCCCTTCAAAGAGATCCTCTGAAATGGCCAAGAATCAAGGATCTGGTATTTGGCACAGGCTCTGCTGTAAACAAGAAAGGGAAAAAATCCCTGTGCTGCTATTATTTTTTGTCTTAATCATTTAAAGATGTTCCTGGGTACTTGGGAGCAGACTGGGAAGTAACACATCTAAACCTTTTCAAGTGGATGATCATATTATCAGGGAAAGACTTTTCAACCACAGGGGGCACATAAAAACTAAGCAAATAACTAAAAGCTGGAAAACTAAATCCATGTGAAAAGGCTAATCTAACTGGGACAACCTCAGATGATCTGAACCCTAGGAGCATGCACAAGTACAAAGCCTGGAGGCAGGTAAGGAGGAGACATGGCCTTTGCAGGACCCACAGCTCCAGGTTTCGGACCAGAGCAGGACATGTCTCACCTGGACCTGCCGAGCTGCATGGAGCTGGTGCTTCCAGACAGTAGGAGAAGGGAAGGGAACCTGGAGGGTTAGTTCGCAACTTTGTGTTTGAAGGGTGAGAAGAAGTGATGATTTCATGCCAAGCCCCGTGATACCCATGCACAGAGGCTCACAGAGCCCCCTCCAGCTAGGTGAACACAAGCCAGTACTCCTTCCCACAGAGGGTATGGTGCCAAGCACCCATTTCTCCACATCTCCTCCACAGAAGGTGTCTGCACATAGATTGCTGCAAGCACCAGGGCAAGAGATGGAGATGTTACTTACACAAGAAGAGGACAGCATACAAAACCCACATGCTGTGTCCACAGGTAGAAGAGACGCATGCCCACAAACGCACACACACGATCCAAGAAAGAACATAGATCATCCAAATAATATACACACATAGTATCTCATTTTCCAGTTAAGGCACCCAATTGCCATCCAGACGAAAGCAATTAACCTGATTTGCACTGAAGTTACTTTTCTCCCCTTCTCTCTTAGAGGGAAGAGGAGCTGCCAAGAGAGCCCATCCAACCCTCCCCAATGGCACATCAGAAAACCTGTAGATGCTGCTGCTGCCCGCTCCAGATAGGGAGGGGGAGGAGACAGGAGCCTTCACTAGGAAATTACTGATACAAGGATTTGCGCCTGGGCTCTGCTCTCAGCGCACAGGCCAAGGTCAGAGCATTTCTTCTGCCACTTCTAACTAGCAAAGAAGCTGCTGCTGCTAAAACACGTAATGCCATGCAACCTGCTGAGGGCTTTGCTGAGAAAACGCCAGAAAAATAAGTGAAGTATCACCTTCTTAAGGCAAGGGGCAGCCCTCTAATGCCCTCCCCCACAAGTAGGAACACAGAAGGATAGCAGCTAAGTCCAGTATGCTTTCACCTTGTCCCAGAGACTGAGTATGTCCCATAGAGGCTCTAAAGTGTATTTTGGGAAATCTGCAACCTCCCTTTGGCATTTATGGGCATTGCCAGCGCATCAGATGGCCAGGGCTACAGCTTAACTGGAGCTTCATGTGAGGTGCTGACAGGCCAGCTAAGGCAGCGAGCATCCTGGGACACCACCCCAATGTCACCGGGCTGAAGACTTTAAAAAAGATAATCATTACAGCTCTGGCCATGCCCAGCGCACAGACAGTGGCCAGGATAACGCATGGTGCACTGGAGCAGTTCTCCACACTCCGACTGGCATGACGAGGGCTCTGCCAGCCCAGGTACATAGAGAGTGTGTCCCAAAATCCATCTCTCCGTGCTGCAGACCCATCACTACAGTCACACACAGTCACACATACCAGGCTGCTCTCCCTGACTGCTGTGCAGGATGGCTGCTCACAGCACTCCCTCGCTCTTGCAGCAAAGGATGCCCTGCACAGAAACTATTGGTTTCCCAACACTGGTGGTGCTGCACTGACTGTCTAAGCCTTATTTAAGCCATATTTCCTGCTCTCAGAGTTGTTTTGGGAGAAGCAGCCACCCTGCCTGCAAGCTTGAGATGCTCAGCATGGTCCATGGCATCACACAGCCCACATTCTGGGTAGCACAGTGGAGGCACCAACCGCCCCTTTAGCCTAAACGGGGGCTTATCCACGACTCTTCACTGGGACTGTTAGGCTTTTACTTATTATGGCGCACTCCATTTGCTGCTTTTTGGTTGCACAGGAGAGTCACCAGGAGATACGCAGAGCTTAAGGTGTGATCCAGCCATAAAGGCACTGGAGATGCCAGGAGCTGGGCGTCATCCAATTCATCCCCCAGTAGGATGGGTGCCCACTGCTCCAGGAGAGGGCAGCAGCTATAAATACCTGTAGAGGTTAGCTATATTTTTAAGATGACTTATAATACTGCAAAATCACTTAAGCTGTCATCTGTGTCCCAACAAATCATCTTACCACTTCTGAGGACATGTCAGCATTTGACTTTATTTGTTCTTATTATTTCAAGAGGCCTCTCCAGATGGGGGGCGGATGAGTTTCAAACCACAGAGGAGCATGGGCTGACCTTGCTCTTTCCTGGCTTTTGCTCAGATTGCATTAAACAGGAAAAAAGCAGCGACAAGAGAGCACTCCGAGCCAAGCCTATCCCCCTGCCCATCACATCTCCTCCTACTGGTACCATCCCTCTCCTCTGCAGGCACTCAGGCAGTGCAGAGGCTCCTGTCTGGATCTCCTTAAGTGAGATGCTACACTCCTGTAAGGCCACTCCTGCATACTCTCCTGGTACCCGAGTGCTTGACAGGGCCACACATCCCTGGGGACAGCATTTGGGCCTGCTAAAGTAAGTGGGACTATTGCTAAGGTGTAACGTCCAGTGCACAAGTACACTTGTGCAGGACTCCCTCGCAAAGCAGAGCAGAAACCCATGCCTGGCCCACTGGAGCCTACCTCCAACAACTGCCAGAGACCACTGCAGGTTGTATGTTCTGAGGAACTGCTGCCAAAGCGACCGGCTCTTGACAAACCCCATCTCCCTCATCTACAGAAAAGGAGTAATACATATTTTTTCATGGTTGCCTGGAGGCTAAACAAATTGCTGCTGGGCTGTAAGTGCTGCAGAATAAAAGTGCCATAAAAGCACAAAGTACTACTGCTGATAATGTTCTCAGTACTGTTAGAGGATACACTGAGCCTCATGCAAAAATACGAGAAAAAACAAGGTCACAATTGTTATTTTTGAGGCAGAATAAAACCACAAGCACCCACTGCAGAGGAAGGCATGTTGCCACCTGGGTGCTCCTCCTGTGCTCTGCCCTGTGCCCACTGCTGGAAGAGGCATTAAGCTTTGGATGAGCAACACAGGCATATCAGCAGAGACAACAGACAGCAGTGGATGCAGAGAAGAGCTATATGGATAAGAACCTCTGCCACCAGTCTTTGCCATGATGACGAGGTCAGTCCCTTTTTATTTTGATGAGATTATTGTACCACTGTTATTGGTAAAAAAAAAAATAAAGCCAGCTCTGGTCCAGATGTCATGCAGGCACTATCAATACCAGGGCCACCCACCCGTCTCAAGTGAAAATCCCAAAGTGACCAAATTGCTTTTTTCCACTGCAGGAAAGCAAACAGAGCCTGGCTTCCCCACAGCATTCAGCTTCAAACACCAGGTCACCAAGTCCAGGCTGGACAAGGTCACTCCAACCCAAAAGCCAGGAATGCTCATCCACACAAATGCTTCCAAATCCTGCTGTTTAGCACACCCAAACCTACAGATAATCGGCAATTATATTCCACAGACCACTAAAGCAGTCCAGAGGTCCCCAGGGACCCACAGAATGCCTGGAGGCCGCTTCCCCAAAGCTCTGGTGTGATGCCTGCTGTGCTAAGCCAAGGAAGCCAGGCTGGTAGAGCACAGCCCTTCCAAGCAGCTGAGCTGAGGTTTATCTCACCTCCTTTTCCCACAGCAACTCAATGCATGGGTATCCCTTCT
The DNA here is from genome assembly GCA_032466535.1 of Forpus xanthops. Lineage (NCBI taxonomy): Eukaryota > Metazoa > Chordata > Aves > Psittaciformes > Psittacidae > Forpus > Forpus xanthops. Next base: position 10,295 of record JASSUY010027092.1, on the reverse strand, counting down.
GCCCTGCCCACACCTCAGGGGCCTGTGCCCGCTCCCCTATCCAGGAGCACCCTGCAGCATTCCTGCATTCATGCACAGGATTTGCAGTGGCCAGAAAGCATCTTCCAGGTACTCCCTGCTGGTGTCCACGCCAACCTGTGCAGGAGGAGGTACAGCTGAAGCAGAAACTCACAAAATATCACCAGCCATCTCCTATCATCACATCTGTGTCCCACCAGTGCCACTGAAGGCCAGCCTGGAACCACCCTGGCCCCTGGCATCAGCAAGAAGCTGCAGTCCTCCTGTTTAGTTTGCAACACAACAACTGAAAACAGGAGGAAGGCAGAGACAGGATGGCATGCCTGCACTGGACAGATAGTAAGAACTGACATGCTTGCATATGCTTCTTAATTGTTTACAGGGTATAAATGCTTCACTGAAATGGGAGATTGAATATTTGCCTCTTGCACATTTTGCTTCCTGGCTCTCTTGAGGGAAGGAAAGAACTGGAAAGAATCTGGTACCCACACAGAAAACTTTGCCATTGCTGCATTCCTATGAATATGGTACAGAAATGGGTTTGTCCAAGGTAGAAGATCAACCTGGCAAATACCCACATCCTATCAAAGCATAATAATCAAGGAAGATGCCCATGCCCTGTGTGTCACATCACCACATTGCCAAGGCATCAGAGCAGTGTTTTCCCAGCAGACACAGGTCAGATGGCCTGTCCAAGATGACCTTATGGCATTTGCTTTGTGACGGTTTCTTGAGCAGATATTCCTTTTGCAGAAAACATTATTTGAAACCAAGAAAATTCACTTAAATTGCAAAAATGAAGAAGCAAACTGAGCAAAAGAAAAGATCACATCTCATACACCCCTCAAGCAGCTAAGTTCATCCGATGCTTCTTGCTTCACACTACTGTCTGGCTTACAATGCCATGCTGTTTTATTATCCACTTGCAAATGCGTTCAAGACTACTAACACCCCAAAAATACAGAGGAATGCAGAATAAAGCAAAACATGCAAAGCTGATATCCCTCAAGGCACACAGATCATCTTGCAATATACCAAACACCAAAAGCTTCCTTTACAACCTATGGTGTATGTGGAGGTGTAAAGCTTATTGGCTTATTACATCAGGATTCCTGTGAATTGTAACAGGGGTAAAGGAGGGTTCTGACAAGGGGCAGAGGCTGCTCAGAACCTCTATAAACAGTAACAGCAGCACAGCCTGCTCAGGGATTATGCTCATGAGTTCCCGCACACCAGTCCGGTCCAGATGCAGAGGATACTCACTTCCTTGGCTGCAGAGCAGCTCAGAGAAACAAATAAGGTTTACTAGAAGTAGCAGAAAGCCTCCCACAGAATAGCTGTCTTTCAGTAAATGCCTGTTTGATAAAATTAAAACGTTCCACAGGATGATAAAACAGTACGATCTCCTTCCTTTTGTATTTAACTTTGCAATTTTAGCCTACAATCATAAGCGGAAAGTATCCGTTTCGAGCTCAAACAGCCTGCGGAGCCAGTGGACAGCCACTAGTGAGGATGCCAAGCACAGATGGAAAGACAGCTAGAATAACAACTGGCAATACAGATACAGCAAATAGGACAGCTATTTTATAAACAGGGACTTAAAAAATATGAATGAAGCTCAGTGCCGAGACAAAAAAAAAGTAAGTAGCACGATCTCCAGAGGTCCCTTCCACCCCTAGCGAATCTGCGATATAAATGACAGAAAACCACAAAGAACTACTGCCCTCTACTACAAATTATTTTTAACTCTGTGAGAGGAAACTGCTTTCATCATACCAAAAAAAGATGTTCCCACGTGAAAAAGTGAAAAAAAAAAAGAAAAAAAAAAAAAAAACAACAAAACACCAGCCTTCCAATGTTTCATGAAACTCTGCAATAAATGGCAATGCTTACAGCTTTCCCCCCAGTTCAGGAGCATGTGGGGCTCTTTTCCCCACCATGTACAGATGCTGACTTCTGATTAGCTCCAGTTTTAACTGTGCTTTTTCCACCCGTCTGAAATTCGCTCTCAAAGCACTGCAGGCCTTTATCTTTCCTTTGCCCAGGAGATGCAATTCAGAGGCACCACCCTGGCACAGACACAGAGCGAGCTGTTGTCTCCTGCTGAGCGCAGCGTGGCCTTGGAGGGTCCCTGCAATGGAGGCAAGGGGAGTCACACATGGTCTGGAGGGGCAGCCAGTGGTGGAAGGCATCCAGCATTCACTGCCTTGCCACACTGTTTCTGCCTTAACTCTAGCCCAGATTGTCCCACACTTTCCTCGCACTGAAGCGAGGGGTGGGAGGCAGAGACTTCCAGGGAATTGCCTGCTCCATGACGCATGGACACGTCAGCAGCAGCATGCTCCTGATGCGAGCACCCACAAACCCACCAGCAGCTCCCAGGGTCCTCGGCGTGGTACAGCCCCACATGTATGCCTCATGCCAACACGTTCCACACCGCAATGCCCACAGCATGGTGACAGATGGTCACCAAGCATGGCCATGCTGCCAGGTGCCCACCAGAAACAGCATCATACTCCTGCTCCACGTGCAGCTGCAGTCCCACAGAAGAGCTGTGCTCACGGAGGGTGTCATCCTGCCCTGGGGGGCTGGTGCCCATCCCAGCAGTGGTGATTCTGGTCCAGAGGCTGGTGCCCATCCCTGTGGCAGGGATCCTGCACCAGAGGCTGGAACCTATTACCCCAGCCATGCAAGAATGGAATGCATGTGGAAAGGCACAACTGTGCACCAGGTTCAACTTTGTTCTAGGCATAGCAATGTATAAATCCAGAGGATCCTACATGGGCTACAACACATGTTCTAGGCATAGCAATGTATAAATCCAGAGGATCCTACATGGGCTACAACACATGCTTTCTCTCTCAGTCACAATCAGTACTTGGACATATATTGCCCTTCAGCCCTCAAAAAAAACAGCAAGAAATCACAACCAATTTTTAACCAGCTCTCTTTGGCTGAAATGAAGTTCACATGACAGGAACACCAAGAAGTAACATGAAGCACAGCTATCACCTGTGTAACAAATACCGGTGAATGCTGCAAACAGCAGGAAAAAAAAAAAAACACAAAAGCTGTACACACAGCAGAATAGATGTCATGAGCAAATCTTTCACAGCTTTCTGGCGTGAAATCCTCTGTAATTCAGGCCAGAGCACACAGAATGCCAGGATAACTCAAACTCACCAATGCTTTTAAACCTTCTATGCACTATTTCTCTGATGAAATTTTCTGAATTATTAGCTAGTATTTTCTGTGCCAAGCATCATGTAGAACTTACCCTATTGTTGCAACCAGCACTTAAAAGAAACTGAGGGAAGGAGGTAATCACCGCTATTAAGCATGAGACTTTAGAACTAGTTTCCATATGGTGCAAGAGTTCAAAAATTCAAGACATGGGCAGAAGAGGATGGGAAAATACAGGAGAGGATGGAGCAAATTCTGTCCTTGAACAGTTTTATAATGAATTGGTGAAAAAGCAAAGAGATGTTTTGTGTTGCAAGAGTGCTGTGGCCGGTCCCACACACAATCCCACAGAGCGTGTATGCCCTCCATAGCCTATCCTTAACAAGGCAATGCATCTTCCCTTTCCAATGGAAAAGGGAGAGCTGGAGAGTGGGAGAAACAGCAAGAAGGAGAGACAGATTGAAGAGGGAGGGGAAAAAGAAGAGACCAATTTATGACACTTGGTATAAGCTGTAGGCATATGAAGAAACCCCTGAATCAAAAATCACTTGTGCGGAAGGAGCAAGCTGGAAAATAAAAAACTGTTGTTTTTCCTTCATCCACTGCCACAGACATAAATCCCAATTTAATGGCAAAGGAAAGGGTGGTGCCAGCCCCCGGGACAGAGCTTTCACCTCTAGCATGGCACTCAGCATGCACAGACCTGAGCAAGGACTGAAAGCACCAATACTTTTTTAATGCTCACAGGCTCAGCCAGCGTGGTAACACACAGACTGTGATCCTGCCAGCCTGGAGGGTTTTCTAGGAGGCTCTGGGCATCTTCAGGAGAAAACAGTCAGCCCCTCTGCAAGCGCTCCACCAGCAGAACACAGGCTCCTGGAGCAGACTCGTGTGCTCAGCACCAAGCCAAACAGCTCATCTTGGGGAATGGCCCCTCCTGCCCTCACACCACTGAAGGGATAGTCTCACTGATCAGTTTAAATGAAAACTAATTCACAGCAAAGCCCGGTACAAATCAGCACTCCCTAAACACAGTATAAACAAGTCAACTAGGTAAGTGTGGTAGAAAATAAACAAGCTGGCTTGCGTGTCTCAGCTCTTCAGGGAGCAGCTCTCGGCAGCAAGGGAAAGAGTCACAGTGGCTGTGTTCCCAGGGCAGTGCGGGGAAGCGCCCATCATGCCACGCTCCCTCATACACATGGGGTTCACTGCACCTGCCCCTGTCCTCCAGGAATACGACTTGAGCACAGCTCCAACAACCCGGCTACTCTGGTTACTTGGTCTCAGCATATCACTTGCTTCACAACCTTAACTCAAGCTGTGACTGATAAGCATCCTGACACAGCCTGTGAACGTGCCAAGTCCCATGTAAAGGAGTCTTGAGTTCTCTAAACCAGACACAGTGCTGGTGCAGGACTCACATTTTATTCTGTATTTAAAACAACCTTATTGCACCTGTCGTTATGGACAAGAACTGAAAGGAGATGAGGAAGAATTTCATTCTGTACTTTCTCTTCTTATCAGGAACCATCAGAAAGCTCTAGCACATCAGTGACTTTCCCAGCCTCCCAAGACTTGCTACCCATGGATCCGTACCAGCACCTGTAGACCACAAGTACCTATTATGAAGATGGACAAAGGGGTCGGCTTCAGAAACTGCATTCTTCCTGGCACGGCTTGTTTTCCAAATAAATATTTACTTAACATCACCATTCACTTGAGCAGAAAGGTTATACAGACAAATGGCTGGTGAGAGGGTGACCCTTTTCTCAAGTGCTCCGAGTCCTGCCTGCAAAGAGCTGAGTGTCCCCAGACCCTCCTAAGGGCTAAGGCCAGCCTGGAGAACAGCCTCCCTTCTTGTCCCATCCGTTAGTGCAGTAACCCACCCTTGACCCTGTTATTGGAATCTTATCTCCTTTTTCAATAGGCAGAAATTATTATAGGTGTTATCTGTAGAGGTATCACGATTACATAGCTTGCCACAAAAGGATTATGCAGTCATTATGCCAGGTGATGCATAAACACCCAGCACTCATCCAGGTGGATTACATCTGAACTGAAGAAAGTAATCTGCAGGTAGATGTGGCCACCAGACACAGGCATACCAGACAGGTAACAGCAGTAACCACAAATGCCACTTAAATCTCATCTGAAACCACACGGACAGCTACATTTTCCTCAAGACAATTACTCTCTAAATTCCAGTATCGCCTCTGTTTCCATTTCTTCAGCAATAGCTCCTTTTTTGATTCCATTTTAGCTCAAACCAAACAGGCCCACACCACTTACCTGTCACTGTGTTTTGGTTTGAGAAGTCCATTTGATGCCGTTACCTTGGATTTATTCTATCAATGCTGCATCTCGCTCTTGAAACAGGTTAGTTAGTTACTTCCAAGACTGCTGGTAGTCATTATGCAGTAACCAGAGCACAAAGAAAAACAGCTATGAGTCTACAGCATAACAAAACCTTGGATTAATTTGCTAATTATACATAAGCATTACTGGCCCGATCAGGTACACCATATCAAAAGCTTTAAATTAAATCAAACTAGGTAAATGCATACTTTGTCTCCTGTGTAAGTCTCATGTAAAATGCTTCAGTGGCTCTAAAACCTGACAAATCCTCCCCATCAAAGGGGCAGGGAGCAGTCATGGATCTATGTGGTCCAACATGCCATCCTACACTGCAGCCCACTGTACCCTGTGCCTGGAGACCACCAACCACCCCACGGACAGGACAGGAGTGCTCCCACTCAGGGCACTTCAGTCCTGTTGGATCTGAGGCAGTCCCTGACACTGGACAGGGTTTATTTCATGAGCTGTGAACACCCCACACAGAGGTGGAAGCCAGCACCCTACTTTCTATGTACAAACCATGAAGCAGCTCGACCTCCCTCTCCTATGGCTTCAGAGGTAAATGCTTCTACTTGGAACCCCAGAATTGAAACTGATGATGGTTTACACAAAGGAAAAATGTAAACAGTTCCTCCCTGATATTAATAAACTGTTCATGCTTTAGTGTCATACATTTGGATGGGTGTTTGTCTCTAAACCGGCCTATCTATAGCTAACCTAGACTGCATCAAGGCAGAGCTTTGGTTTCAAAGTAAGGAAAGGTGTGATCCCACTAGCACAAACCAGAACCATTTAAAAAGGGAAAGAACTTTGAGCAACTCACCTTAAAATGCTCCTTATTCTTCAAAGGAGACCGAGCTGTGCTTGCAGCTGCTGCTGCTGCCAGCACTGCCATGGCACAGCAATCTGCAGTGAGATCTCCTTAGGCTGGTGAAGTGGCAGAGATGCAGAAATGCCCCCACCACTCCCAAAGAAAACTCTAATACCACATTTTCCCAGGTTCAGAGGGTAAAGCTCTCTATGCAATGCCACACAGCGCAGGATCTGGAATCCAGCACTAGGAGCTAACGGGGGAGTACAGGTCTAAAACAGAGCAGCCTTCAGCAAGGGAACTTTGCTGTAAGTGGTTTAGCTCCTGTGACCCTTTTTCCTCATGAGCACTGCTGCCTGGGAAGCTGGTACAGGACCTGCTGCCATCAGCTTCAGCAGATATTGCTCACTGCAGTGGCTCTGTGAGGGGTGCCTATGTCTTATTCATGGGAAAATTAAAAGCCACGGCAATTGACAGGCAGCACTGTGCAAAGTTAATGGAGTTTTTGCTAGGATGAAATACAAACCTGCAGCAATGACAAGTATATCTTCACCATCACAAAGAAGTGCTCTGCTTTCCTTTCGGCATTTTCAAACTCTGTGCGAACACAGGGTATAAGCACTTCGAGTCCCTCACGCCCTTGCAGCAGCTGTTAATGCTGCAGTTCAGAGGACAAGATATTGGTATTCTGACAGTCTGCTGCGCTAATTCTGACTTCACAACTCTGGCAGAAGCTTGCCAGTGGGAGCACAAACCCTCCACAGCCACCGTGCCAGGGAAACAAGGACAGAGACACAGCACGCTGAATGCAGCCATGAGGAAGATACAGCATTTCCCATGGGAATGAGGGAGACATCATTAATCTCTAAGACAAGACTGGGGAAAAATTCACCGGCTCATGTGGCTCCCTGCCTGACCACTACACCAGCCCAAAAGTGTGTTTGTTACTCTTTGTGCAAGATTTGACTGCACAGGCTTCACAGACAAACAAACCATGGTCAAGGTTGAGCCTCCTGCTACCAAAAGCCTGCATCATCCACTGCCAGCATTGGGGCTGCTCACTCTGCACTGATTTCAGCAGAGATTTATCCAGACCACAGTGGAAGACACACATGGCTCCTGCCCTAGCACAGCACTCACAGCTGGACTCACTTTTATCTTTTTTTCTTTTTTTCACCAAGCCCTCAACTTCTTCGTAACATCCCCAAGTAAATTACTGAGTAGATGATAATTACCACACTCCCCAAAATAAAGCTGTGAGCTTCTTAAAGCAGAACAAGCACAGAAGCACAAGCACCTGCCCTGTGCTTATTTAAAGGGAAAGTCTAATAGTTCATTTTAGTCCCATCAGAACTCCTCAGGGCAAGCACTTGGACACAACACTCCACCAATGTAAAACCCAGCTGAGTCCACTCCAACCACCTGCAGCCAGGGTCATCCCTCCATTCTCACTTCTATCAGCTGTGGCCGCTCCACAGTGCAGAAATGCAGTTTGCTGTGATGAGAGGTGCCAAGGTGGTGTGCCCACTGGTTTATGAGGTATACCTATTTCAGAAGTACAGGTGGTCTCCTTCTTTGAGGTTAATCCATCAGAGGAAAAAAAAAAGCTTTTCATTGACTCCTTCTCAAACAAACCCTTCATCCTCTGCTGTATCTCCAAATACTTTTCTATCTCTATGATAAAAGGCATTTCCTATCTGTATTTAGACTAGAGCTTCAAAGCCCAGGCAGTATTTCTCTGCCTATACCCCAGCAGTTTCAGCTCGGCTCATTCCCCACGGTTCTGGCTCACAGCCGAGTGAGGCACACGGGGAATTTTAACTCGATCCCAATCACCGGTCTGTGCTTCAAGCGCAGCACCCGATTCTTGCACACTTACCACAGCCGAGGGAAGGGGAATCACAGAGGTGTAATGAAACGGGACAAATATAATCAGCCGTAAAAGGACTGCGAGGAATTCCGAGAATTGAGCTCTGTATTTCCGGCACAGTTCTAGCTAATTAGGCACAAGAGGCAGCATCTAGGTTACGGTTCAGGAAGCCTCCGACAGCAGAAACGTGAACCAAGCTGGGGCAGCAGGGAAAGAGGTGGTCGCACCCGCCGTGAATCAACTGCGGGAGGCGCGAGAGGTGCCGGTGCCATGCGAGTACACGATACTGACAGATACGGTGCAGGGTACGCGGTGACGGCGGGGTGAGGGATCCGCGATGCGGAGTACGGGGTGCCAGCGGGACGTAGGTACTCACCGAACATCTCCGTAGGCGCCAGCGTAGCCTTCAGTCCAGGGTTCCAGCTCGCTCTTGATGCAGGCGGCGGGGACGGCGAAGGGCACCCGGCCCGCTGGGTACCAGGTGTCGGCGGGGAAGTCGGCGGTCTCTGCGGCCAGCCCGCGCCCGCAACCGAGGGGCCCGGCGGGCGGCTCGGGGTAGGGCCCGTACAGCGGCCCCTCCTCTGTGAAAAAGGCGGGCCAGGGCGGCGCGGGGCCCGGAGGAGCCATTTCGGTGCCGTAGCGGCACAGGTTGCCCCAGCTGCCCTGCTCCCTGGTGGTCCAGTAGTGTAGTCCTGTCTACCAGGTCCTGTCCTGCAACCAAGATTTGAAACCCCAGCGCTTCCAGTCGCCAGCAGCCCTGGCCTCTCCAATGCCCTGGTATCACAGGAAAAGTATCTCTGCCTCGGAAAGCATTTAAGTCTGTGCCTTAATTCATGGGAGTGTAATTGAACTTTGTGATTTTGTTCAGGAAAGCTTTCAGAAACATGAGATGATGAAAGAGCGAGGCATAAGCCTTTATTTGGTAAATAGTTTTGTCTGGGATTCTCCAGTCTTCTGAAGCCACAGGGCATATTGTTTACTGTTAGTAAATGTGACTGTAAGTAATTATTAAGCAGCAGGTCTGCAGCAAATTATTAAAAAAAGGAAACAAATATAGTGCTTACCTCAGACAATGGTCAATTTCTGGCATGGATACAATAGTCTCAATCTTAAAGTCCAGTTTTTTGTTGTACAAGTAATTATAAAACTATAACCAAACACTCAGCCACACCACAGACAGTAGTATCAAGGTAGTTGTTTTTTCAAGAAGATTGTATTCTGAAGCTGGTGAGCTCTTAATTTTTCAGTGGAATGAAGATTTCATAATGTACCTGAATTACGATCTGGAAATGGGGGAAATCCTAGAAGCTCCTGGATTTTCTGTCTTCATTTATCTAGACTCATTCAAGGTTCATTCAAGCAGGTACTCAAACTGAAGTCATTGTAACAGGACTGCTCATCAGTGAGCTATTGTCAGGGGAAAGGAGAACTCATCAGAGACACAGTTTGTTCATTGAGGGGATGACTCATTTACCTCAATCCACTAGCACAGATGTTTTAGCATACCTGTCATCCCTTAGGTGATCCATCAACTTGAGAGCCTTAGCTGACTGAACCTTCATTTCTGTGATTTGTGATTCTTTTGAAAACATACTTGGAAGCAAAACCCCATTAAAAAGAAATATATAAAATGCCTGCACCTCTGCAGAAGTAATTTCTCAAATATAGTGTTTTCATGGGCATTTATTATGAATGGCCACGAGAAAATTACATAGACAGTGGACACTTGCATACCAATAGCAAAGTAAGGGGACATGGTACTGGGTATTTGTCTATTTTTATTAAAATAAATTTTCACCTTAAGTCAGTAATTTTTTAAACAGGGCTAGTACTGGCTGATTTTCATTCCCTCAACTCATAAAAGTTTTCCAGTGCTTTATTATAGTGTCGCTACAAATCTAACTACAGGTAGTGAAATGAAAAGTTCTCTGACTGTTGAGGGGATTTTATACAAAAATAAAATTGAAAACAAAATAGCTAATCTATTTTTTTTTTCCTGACTATGTGACTGTGAGTGGTACACAGTGATGCCTCGTGGAGACGAAAAAGCCTTTATAG
>JASSUY010027091.1:0-19682 GCA_032466535.1 Forpus xanthops | reverse complement strand
CCCATAGCAGGGGGGTTGGAACTAGATGATCTTAAGGTCCTTTCCAACCCTAACTATTCTACAATTCTATGATTCTATGTGGACCTCTGTTCAATGATCAGAGCAATGGTTAATTGTAAGGCCTGGACCAGTCTCAGTGACTTACTAATTTGCATTTTCACTTTATTACGTTTTGAAGAGCTGCTCAAAATGCTTGAAACTCCACTTTTTTTTAATTAAATATAATATCTTTTAAAAAGCAAAACACTTTAATACAAATTAAATTCTTTGGGTTTATGCATTGATATTGGATGGCATATTTTAAACTAAAAGCTAAAATGATAGTTCCCCCTATACAGTATTTTTTTTTCCCCAGAAAAAAGTAATTTCTTAACCTGCTCTAATAAGAATTTCATATTTATAGAAGGTATGAAATATTTTTATTAAAAACTAGCTTTAGCACAAGGTGGATTTTTTAAGATTCCCATCACCTTTATTCCTAAAGAAAATTACTTTTACTGCTAATTTGTTTTTTCCTGTTAGCATACAGCAGGCTTAAGTAAAATATCAAATAATGACTTTTTGATTTGTTATAAAAATACCAAGGGAACTTGCAATGCAAGTGGTGCTTTGTAAACTGAACAATGTAATGTAAACTGAACCTTTCTTTTAATCTAAAATGAATCATTCATATCTAAAAAAGTAGCAGTCATTTCATTACCAGCCAGACTCACAGACCACTCTGGAAAAGTTATAGCTTTGCTTCAAGGCAGTTTGAGAAATAATCCTCTGTCACTGGGGAGCTGATGAAAGAGGCCAATGGATACTTTATTATCAAGTTAGCTGGGAGAAATAAGCTGAAACTGTGGATACCTTTTTATTGGACAGGTGAAGAAAAGACTGAGTTACCAGTAGTAGGCATGTATTCCTACAACTGCTTCTCATAATGCTTAAACACTGCTAATGAGATAATGGCTGCTAAATTTCTCAATTTCCAGCTCTACTGAAGGAACAATGATCATGGAACACAGGCATTGCTAGGTAATTTCATTATACTACACTTACAAGGCTTGAAAAGAAATTAAGTTACCTTTACAGCATCACATTTAAATATATGAACAGTATAATGTTATTTTTAGCCATGGATTGTGGAATTTATATTCTAGGTTTCTCAAAGATCATTGTTAGTGTTCCTTAAAATGCACTGAATCTCATTAGTGGCATGATTTTCATGCAAATATAACATATATGCAGTCAGCACAAAACATAGATGTATAGTAAATGCACACTGCTGTAAAGCATTCTGTTGAATTTTTTTTTCTCTATTATTAACTGTGAAAATTTCTAAGTTTGCAAAGTTTCCAAATGCCATGTTACATTTAACGCTATTAGCCACTGTCCAGCAAGATACTTACAAATGTGTTTTACAAAAATCTGTAAAGAAGAGCAAGGACTTGCTCAAGGATCCTGAAATGCAAACATCTAATAGCCCGGCCTAAAATGGGAATGCTCACTTCATCCAGCAATTCAGGACACTGTAAGTAGTGAGATATCCCATTTCTAAGGGTTAGAGAGCAATCAAAAAGAAAGTCTAATAGAATCATAGAATTATAGAATAGTTAGGGTTGGAAAGGACCTTAAGATCATCTAGTTCCAACTCCCCTGCTATGGGCAGGGACACCTCCCATTGAACCATGCCACTCAAGGCTATCAAAGGAAAAATTACTAGGACCTGAAAATTTTATAATTTTACAATTGTGCCTTACAAAATTACGTGTTTTAGCATTGCATGTAGATTCATCAGACATAAAAAAGTTACTTTTAAGAGTGAAGCTTTGCTAAATTGGATCTACACTGAACAAATGCTGATGGCTTTCCTTTTACAAAGGAATAATTTTGACAGAAATTGAAAACCACGAGGGTCATACTTGCAAATGAAAATTTAGTTTGGAGTACTTTTTTAGTGAACCTGACAAAGAAAATAAATAAGGAAACTGGCACACCGTACAGTGCTGCTTCACTGAAAACAGAGCAGTGCTGCAGGTTGTCCGGTCCAGCTGGCCATTAGAAATACAGCTGGTTCCCAAAATGTTTAACCTTATCTCTTAGTTCTGCTTGCCATCACCAGGCTTGGCAGGCTCTTCCCATGCCTTCTCTTGCACTTGCTCCTTTTCATCGTGGTCTCCCACAGGCACAGCAAAGGGCTGGGTCCTGCTGGGGCAAGCAGAACTGAAGAGGGTTTCCAAAAGCAGCATATTTCAGCTATGAAGCAATATTTTCCACCACAGAAATACACTGTTGGAAAATTCTCAGAATACTCTGACTGCTGAGGATGGTGAATCCAAACACATTAAACAGTGGTGCCTTTGAGTTTTGTCATTTTCAGTATGGAGCTTGCTTTATCAAATGGAAATAAAAAGATTTCGTTGTCAAAATCCCCAATGTTATTTTTTGATTCTGATACGAGATGAGGCAATAGTGAGATGGAAATAGTTTTAGCTTTTACAGGATCTGAATGATGATGGAAATACACATTTTTTTATAAAATGAAATTATTTGCCTTTCTGAAAATGGCTGGACTACTGGTCTTTTGAAGTAAAGAGGAGATAGAATGGTCACACATTTTGGTGTTAGCTTTGGGGCATGCATTCTTATTAACTTAACATGTTTACATATTTTATTTGACTGAGAAATAAGCCTGTGCTTAAATGCTTTTGCTGAGCTGGGCAGTGAAAGAGAATGTGTAAAAGAAGCCAAGGTACTTGGAGTGTTTGAAGAGAAAAATCAAGTTACTTTGAGAACTTAGAAATGCTATATAAATCCTTATCTCAACATCAGAGGGAAAGTCAAAAAAAATGAATGTTGCAGAACTTTGCAGAAAATAAGAAAATCAGGTTTTGCTTTGAAAAATTCAAGCTTGTATTTGTGCATAGGATAAACAGAAATGCAGATTATCAGAGAAGAAGAATTTAAAGGGACCCTTTCAACTTGAAATATATTCGTTTGTAAAAGAACCCCTTTAAATTAGTATCAAATAAAATTCCTACCCTTATTGCTCTGCAAATTCTTGGGGCTTTACAATCATGATTTTCATTCTGCTATTGCAGTCAGAATGAGTCATGGAGACATGGAAAATAATGAAACTGAGGATACATGCAAATGCAGAAGTAAACAAACTGGAAAGAACTAGGAATAGTTTTTCATTTTTTGAGTTATTTGTAGTTAATAGCAAGCCTTGGAGTTATGCCAGACAATAAAAAGCACATTAGTTTCAGGCAACAGACTGACTTTTAAGTAGTGTTGCTTAGAGGCAAAAGGCATTGATCCTCCATTAAATGAAAATTAATTATTCTCCTTTCCCTTTTAGTCTTCTATAAAGATTGTTCAATAGCCTTAGATTTCTTTTTGTATTTAATTGGAATCCAAAAATTATTTCGGATGTGGAAATTGGAAGTCTTGTTGGCACTAAAAAAATGCCCTGCCATATAAGAACTGGGTCACTTAATTCTGGCACCTCTATCTGAAATTAATTTCATCTTTAGCAGGACTGTAAAAGAAGATTACTTAAAAGTCTTGCCACAGGATGTTAAGCTATTTGTAAAGTCATCCAAACAAGGAGTCACAGGTGGTCAAACATGATACTAATCCTACATTTATGCCCAATGGCCAGATGGCAACCTTCATATGATCCTACCTCTTTCCAGGCATAGAACTTTACTCTTTCTCAGCTACTGCACGCACATTCAAACCAGTAAATACAAAATTAGAAATAGATTCATCCACCCCAAATATCAAAATGTTTTTGATAACAATGTATTGGTGCACACAGAAACAGGTAACCTCTTGTGTGAGAAATGAGATCTTAGGTTTGATTGGACATTGATTACTTTCATTTGACCTGGTGTGCATAAAAAGGAAAAAACTGCAGATCTCACAAATTAACAGGATTTGTATCCTCACCTATACTTTGATACATTTTTACTGAAAGAACTAGATTTGGTTTATGTTGTTGTTGAGAGAGCTTATATGTTAACAAAGCTTATGTTTTTCTGCAGGAATATAGGTAAGTACAATCACATGTCAGATGTCTTGAGGCTGTGCATTTGTCATGGTTTAAGCCCAGCCATAAATCAGCCACACACTTTGTTAGCTCCCCTCCCCTTCCTCCCCCCTCTCCCAGAGGGATGCGGAGGAGAATCAAAGCAATGTAACTCCCATGGGTTGAGATAAGAACAGGCCAGTAATTAAGGTATAACACAAATCACTACTGCTACCACCAATAATAATAATGACAAGGGAAACAATAGGGGAAGAGAATACAACCACTCATCACCCACTGATCGATACCAAGCCCCACCAAGCAGTGATCTAGCCCTTCCAGGTAACTGCCCCTAGTTTTTACATCCTGGGCATGACATGCTGTGGTATGGAATACCTGTTTGGGTATTTTGGGTCAAGTGTCCTGTCTCTGCTTCCTCCCAGCTTCCCCTCCTCCCTGACAGAGCATGAGACTCAGTCCTTGGGCAGACTAAACATCTGAGCACTAACTAAAACCATCGGTGTTATCAGCACTGTTCCTAGGCCAAAAGTCAAAACCACAGTGCTGCACCCGCTACTAAGAAGGAGAAAAAAATGACGGCTGCTGCTGAACCCAGGACAGCATTATATCCCCTAAATGATTCCTAAGGCAGTTATAGTAAATGAGATGAAAAAAGAAGAAGTCGGAGAAGGTTAAGAATTTGAAGAAATACTTTAAATAGGTAAATATGTAGTGGTTTTTTTTTTCAGAGTAAGCAGAGAATGGGAATAAAGTTCCTATGAGAAATCAGTATTTTAAGAATCACAGAAAATAATAAGTGTACGCGCTACTGTTAGCATTTGTGTCATGATCCTATGAAGAGTATTGTACTGTGGCTTCTCCATACCCACTCTACCTGGAATTAGATTATTAATATGATGGTTTCTCAGAATGGCTTCTAATTTAAGTAAATCATGAAAATGTATTCATACCCTTCTCAGCTTGAGAAATTCAGAAATGGAACTCTGCTGCTTTCATTTTCTTGTGTTGTTTTGTTTGTTCTGGTTTTGTATTTTTTTATTTTCTTTTTTAACACCAACCCTGGCAAGATTTGAGCAAAAGATGTGACTCAGCTGGAAACTTCAACAAGGAACTTGTTTGAGAAGGAAAGGATGGGTAGCACTATATTGAAAAGTATTATAACGGGATCAGTCATTTCTTTCCCAAATTGTCTCCTGGTCTCACATTGCCCTTGAGATGCTCTCAGCAGCGGCTGTTGGAATAATTGATTTTTCAGTTCACTGACTGAAAAAAATTCCATTCACATTGACCCAAAATGATTTCTTTAGGGGGGAGGTTGCTCATCCTATTAAAAAAAACTGAAGTTTTAAATTATTTCATGGAAATTAATTTGAAAAATAATTAAAAAGAAAAAAAAACAAACCCAACAAACAACCCTAAAGGTAAGTGTGGAGGTAACTGTCGGTCTGAACCAAAAAATAGATTCTTTTGAAAATGTTTTGACCTTTATGAAATGCTTTGCCCCACTGAAATATGGCATGGTTTTTAGAGAATTCTCAAATAGTTTTGACAGTCTTCTACTGGCAAAACAGATAAGGTTGATGCAGCATTTTATTCAACAGTACTCCAAGGTGATAAAAGATCTTACAGCTTTTGTTTCAAGATGGGGACAAGGCTGGGGCTAAATCCACCATTTCTTCAAGTTCTGTATTTGCAAGGGTTTGGGGTCCACACTCTTCTGCATCTGCTTTGTGAGCTCTGGGCAATCTTGTAGTGCAGCTGGGTTCAAACTGAGCATGGATCAGGTTGATTTGGAGAAAAGGCACCACAGCTGCATTTCTGGGTCCCTGAAAAACAGATAACACATCCATATGTCTTGACCAAGATTTATGAATAACTATCAGTATGTCAGGGGTTAGTCCTTATTTAAGTTAAGGTAAAATATTCTTGTTTTCTTTTCTTGCTTTAAACCCAGATAGCAAAATTGTCATGTCTCCTGTGTGCCTGTAAATTATGGCTTCTCAATGGCACTGATTGGCTTAAAAAGGTTTAAATGGCCTTGTACTAAAATAGGCTTTAAGTACGTATGCACAACTGATAAAATCAATACCAGAGAAGTGTAAATAAAACCTGGGTTGCAAGGAATCAGATGTGCATACCTAGCAACCAAAATAATGCAAGCAAGTCATGCCATGAATTTCCACATGTTGCAGTAATGCTGCATATTTACACAGCAAAGTGGGGAGGTGATGGGTGCAGACACATTGGGTTGAAAGATCACAAACCCAGGACCTAAGAGGCTGTCATCTTGAATTTGAATTTTGATTTAGTTTATGGTATTTTGAAGACATTACTCTTTATTAAAAATTACAGAATCTTAGAATGGTTTGAATTGGAAGGTATCATTAAAGATCATTTATTGCCATCCCCACTGCCATGGGCATGGATGTTTCCACAAAATTAGGTTGCTCAAAGCCCTGTCTAACCTGACCTTAAATGATTCCAATGATAAGGCATCTACAACTTCTCTGGGTAACCCATTCCAATGTCGCACTGCACTCCTTGTAAAGAATTTCTTCCTTACAGCCAATCTAAAATTACCCTCTTCCAGTTTAACGCTGTTTCCCCTTGTCCTGTTACTACAGGCCCTGGTAAAAAAAAAAAAACTCTCAATTTTCATCAGCCCTCTTTGAGTACTGAAAGACTACAATAAGGTCTCCCTGGAGCCTTCTCTTCTCCAGGCTGAACAAGCCCAGCTTTCTCAGCCTGTCTTCATAGGAGAGCTGTTCTATCCCTCTGATAGTTCTCCACCAAACCTGCTCTAACATGTCCATGTCTTCCTTTCCTGTACTTACTTGTACAGTGGAAGTGACACATAAATAATAAACACAGTGCTTGGTGTAGAGGCCTCAAGAAAAGGCCAGGCCCTGATTTGTCTCAGTGGGTTTACAGCTTCTTAGCTAAGCAAGCTGCCAAAAAAAAATCCTCTTCTGCTTAATGGAGAAAGAGGTGCAATTTCAGGATGGTGCTTTTTTGGCCATACGTGCGATATCTATTTTGGATGAGTTCATTTGCTCTCAGATAAGTCTGAAGTGAGTAGCTGACATGTAGGTATCAGTGTTTAGTCAGATGAACCAGGTGTAGAAGATCACACAGACCCACTGGTCTGTGGCATGTGTTTTTGCCCTTCCAGGTTAGTGAAGCCTTTAATACCACGTTTGCTAGGAGTGCCAGTGGATAGCAGTAAGATAAATTTTCCTGTCTGCGGCCAGGACAATAAGCTGTTTCTTTAACCAGCTGTGCTTTAAGGTTAGTGCTTTGCACACGGCCAGTAGACATCTTGTTGTGGGGCTGCTTGTTTCTTTCCTCTCTCTGCTGTCCTACTTGAATGCTTGACTTCAGCTGGACTGTGTGTTTAAATAGAAAAAAGTCTCCTGCTAATGAAGAAAGTGTGGGAACATCTATGTGTCATCTGCTCTTGAATTTACAAACAAAAATATTGGGTGAAATTGAGTTGTATAAAATGTGAACAGATAATCCTGTTTTATAACACAACCTTTTTCTAAAGGATGGAGGAAGACTATCCTGATATGACAGCTCAGACTCACCCTTTTTGAGAAGATAATTTACAGTAAGCAGATGCTTTGACTTTGAAGATTTTTAATCTTCATGGATATTAAAAAGTAGAATTACCTTTATAATAAACAGGATCCTTGAATAATATACAAATTCACACTGACTAAGGGCTTAGTTTTGGTTTAGTTTTTAATTCAGCAGCAGATTGCTTTTCACAGTAACACCATCAATTACAAAAAAGATCTATATAAAAAGAGCTAGGGAAGCTGTCAAAGTAGTGTGGTGTTCTTACGATGAAGGTAGCAGAGAAGTCCATATAAAAATATCTTCTGTCGTGCCTAATTTGTGTCCAAGAAATTCTTGGCACCTGATTTCGTTCCAATTTAGGCTTTGTAACACAGCTGTTATCACAATATCTAAGTGAAATTAAAAGAATTAGAGACAGGAGAAAATGGAAACAACAAAAAAAAAAAAAAGCCATTAAGGCACCTGGGCTGCATTTCAGGTCATTTGGATTCAATAACCAGCTTTGGCCTTGTCTTCCAGTGTGATCTTGAGCAAGTCCTTTGTATTACTGTTTCCCATATACACATTGTATCTAATGATGCTTCCTGCCTCTCACTCATCACTGTTTTTGACTAGAGTGAAGCTTTTGTGGCCAGGACCAGTCTTTCACTGGCATTCTAAAGAGCCCAGTATCAATGTACACATCCTTTCTTAGAGTTGTATAATTTAAGCACAGCTGTGAATTTCTTGATTACCACTCTGTCAGGATACCTGTAGACTAGTCAGTAATGTATTTTAATGTGTTTTTTTAATAAGCTTAAAGATTCTGCTAAAAAGCTTTTTTAATGACCACTTATGACTAAAGCTAAGAAGTGCTATGACTAATGCACACTGTCTGTGGTGAAGTATGGATGATATTTCTGTATTTTTATATTGATATGTTCATGTGCACATGAATATATATATTCATGAGAGTAAAAGCTCTTTCCTGAACAGGTACTTGAGAGTAAAAGCTCTATCTGAGATAAGAAAGGGAAAACATTTGAATTACAATGGCCTGAAAAGATGGTAAGTAAGATGTAATGGAAAAGTTGATGAACTACTCTTTTTCTTTATCTTGAATTAGTGTGTGTTTTTAGGGAGCCTGCTAGTGCCAGAGTAAATGGAAGTCGTTCTGGGCTCTGAACAAATAAAATACCCTGTTCCTTGTCCTTTTTTTCTTGCCCTCAAAGGCACTCATTTTCTCCCTGCATTTAATAATAGGAAATGATAGAGGTACCTGCAAAAGATCAAGGCAACTGAAAAAGGCAGAAAGGCAGAAAGTGTGGAGTCTGGCAAGGTAAAAGGTCACCTGAAGTTGCTGCATTTCTCTTTTTGTCAGCCCTGGTCACTCCTCTAGAAAGTGACTTCAACCACACCACCTCAGCCAGGATTTTTGTGATATCTCAATTAATTCTTATAGGCTTCCAGAAGTTATGGCCTTCCCATACCATTTAAAGAAGAGTAATAATGAGCAGAACACAATGATTTGGAGAAAGGGTTGTGAATTGCCCTGCAGGTGCAGTCAGAAATGTGACAGTGAAACCTCTTCTCTTTCTGATGGCACCAGCCTGAAGGGGCTCCAGTAGGGTCTACAGTCAGCCATCATATACTATCTGTGGAGTAAGAGTAACTGTGAAATGCACTTATTCTGTCTCCCATAGTAAAAGGGAAGACATTAGTTCTTCTGGGGCTGGTATTCATACCACACAGGAAGCAATCTGGCCAGAGGAAAAACAAAGACCAGATCTTCAGAAATTGTCCATTTGACAGAAGAGCAGATTGACCATAATGCATGCCTGTCATGGAGGGTCACCTTCTCTGTTGTACAGTCTTGAGCGCAGCACACTATGGAGTACACAATACTTGTATGCCAGTGTGCTTGTTTCCCTTAATTCATACTGGATTTTCACTGGAAATCTTCCTTGTCCTGTTTCCTTGTCCTGCACACTCACTTCTCAAAGGTCAGGCTGTAGAAACACACGTGTCAGCTGTGGAGACTGTCTTCATCATGGGTAAGTACTGCAGGGTGCCTGATTGAAGTTCACAGAGCACAGCCAGTGCATGAAGGAGATACAGATGCTTTCCAGTCCTGCAGGACTCTGAACTCAGCATGGAGCAGAAACCAATGCCTCCTCGAGAAGCTGAACACCACTTATGGATGATATTTAGCCTGCTTTAAAGGCAACATCTTTTGGCTCTTGCTCAGTTTATACTTATGTGCTTAACTTGTAATGTGGAGAATAAAATCTTTTTTGACATGCTGAGTTTGAAAGACTCCAGACACCAAGTCTACTTCAATAATTGCTGGAGATTTCAGGATAAGAGCCACCTTTCATGTCTCTAATATCAGCTCATTCTCCAAGGAAGAACACTTCCTTTACCACTAGTAGCATGATTCTCCCGAGGAATGACAGGATCAGTCATAAAATCCTGACCTCTCAGCCTTCCTTCCCTCATTGGAGATAAGTGAAGGTGATCAGGTTTTATGTCCTCTAATGCCTTGGGAATGTAGTGCAAGAAGAGTTAGGAAGGGAAAGCAGAGCTTGTGTCCTAACTCCTTAAGGACTTTGTGTGACTGAAGCAGCTGACAGCTGTTCAACAAAATAGATTTAAGTAAATGACATTACGATTCCCCTTCAAGATAAGCCAAAATATTAACCCTCGAAGACACTTCACTAAGACAATCTAAAGGCTACAAACACCTTAAAGAACCTTGATTTAATACAGAAATTGAAAGTGCTGAATCAGATGAGCTATTTCAGAAGAATATCAGCTCTGAACCTAACACAAAAGCAATCTACTCTGTCCTTTCCAGTCCTGGAGGAATGAACTTCACTGTTTTCTCGGCTCAGATCTGGAAGCTTGTCCTCTGCAAATGCTGGATGAATTTCTTAAACATTTGTCATTCTCCACCACAAGCCCAGACTCCCTAATGTGATAACTTGAATAAGTAGAGGACCTCATGTAAATTCTATTGAAATTCAATCAAGGAAAATGAACTGCAGACATCTGCTCTTTACTTTCATACTGTTTAGGTGTTTTCCCTTGGTCTGCATAAAATTGCTTATATAGCTTGATTAAACGCCAACCCAACATTTCAGCACCTGATTGACTACATAACCATGTGAACAATGCCAGTGAGAAGGTAAATGAGAAGGTGAAGGTATCACGGGATATGGATTAGTTGGCTACTGTTCCCTGTTCAAAATTGCTGATCAGTGATCTCCTTTAAAATCTGATTAGAAAGGAACATTGTTTTCATTTGTTTAAGTAGGCGCTGGTCACCATTTATGCTTCAAAATATATGAGACAGCATTTACAGGATTGTGACTGTCATGGGTGTAAAAAAATATATTAATGAATAGCTTTGGAAAAATAATACTTAGACCATAATTTAAGCAGTGAACATATTCTCCTTTACTTTCCCTTAGTCCAGAAACTCCTTGAATTATAATAGTAGGCCAAATCCCTCCATCGTCAAACTTTATTGGTCTTGACAGACTTTACACCAGGGGTTTGACTGGCATGGTATTAGATATCCACCTTTTCATATCCAAACACACAACCTCAGTGCTACAAGATAGTCATGATAGCAAAGATTACAGTGCAACTTCACACTGTTAGAGGGGAAATGCTTGTCCTCTCCAAGGCTGCAGCAGGCAGTGGCTGCATGCCATATGCTCTTAACTCGGTGTTAGGTTCTTATCCCAAAGCAACTGGAGCTGATGACCCACCTCACTGGTACTTTTAATAGGTCAGAAATTTGGATTTGCAGTCTTGCTTTGCTGCTGCCTCACACTGATGATACCTAGAGAGTGCAAGTACTGAACACTGTCACAGTGAAGTTCCCCAATGCCTAAAGGTTTGAGCTGGATTTACAAACTGTTTAATTTCCCTCTGTCATTGATCTCTGAGTGTGCTCCAGTGCTGCTTATTTTACTGGGCTTCATGTGGAGCATCTCTGGAAGTGCTGACATCTCTGTCTGTTTCTCTCTCACATTCCTATTTTAGTCATTCACCTACTAATTATAACTTAGACTTCATGGTGATGATGGGAAGGATTTAACTTTCCTCATCTTTCTGAAGTGATTTGAACCTGGGATTAACTATTGTTGGCAGACTGAAGATGTTTTCATTCTCTCTGTTAAAGCTTCTGTTTTATGTGGAATAAATAAATGTGCATCATACCGAATCATAAACATAATACAGGAGTGCTTGAGGCACTTCAGTTCTGTTCCTGCTAGTCTATTTATATTCAATAAATCCCATGGAGGGATGGGATTTGAGGCATACTTCTGCTTTAATGTTGCCTCTCTGCTGACTGCTATCAATGCAGTTTTTTCCCTGCTCTTTTATTCCTTAGGCTGTGGCTGCAAGGGATGGAAAATATGGTATTAGAAGATGCAACATAGGATTTTAAATATCATAGCTGTATGGTGTAGCACTGAACTGGTACAAAGTAACCCTGACTTTTCTGGTGTGCCCAAGGAATTTTTGTGGCAGGTAATTATGCACTAGATTTTATGCCAGCTTGGATATTATCTGACTGCTCAATTCTGATGTTACTTGCAGTCAGGAAATTTCTCCTATTCTGTAAATGGCATAAACCAGCTTCACTTACCTGCCTAATCCAGATTAGGGTAATGTGAATGAGTGGTCCTGGGAAGTCCAGGTCTGGGGCTGGTCAGTGCAGAACTGTGACCTTACGCTCTTCATAGGTGGGTTAGAAGCCTTCACTTATGAGCCTAAATGTGGCACATCCCTCCCTTTTGCAGTCCTAGCCTACAGCAAACACTGAGGTTTATGCATGTTGTTTCTATTGTAATGAATCTTCAGGTGGGAGACAATATTTCTTTGATTTGATAATCATAGAATCTTAGAATAGTTAGGGTTGGAAAAGACCTTAAGATCATCTAGTTCCAACACCCTGCTATGGGCAGAGACACCTCCCACTAAACCATGCCACCCAAGGCTATGTCCAACCCAGCCTTGAGCACCGCCATCAATGGAGCATTCACAACTTCCCTGGACAACCCATTCCAGTGCCTCACCACCCTTACAGTAAAGAACTTCTTCCTCAGATCCAATCTAAACTTCCCCTCTTTAAGTTTGAACCCATTACCCCTTGTCCCCTCACTACAGTCCCTCATGAAGAGTCCCTCCCCAGCATCCCTATACCCTCTTCAGATACTGGAAGGCTGCTATGAGGTGTCCATGAATCAGTAGAAATGAAAAGCAGAAATGCTTTCTCTTATGATTCTCATGCTCTTTTGTTTTCAAGTCTGCATTCTCCTCACAAAGCTCTCCTGGCTTTCTTTCAGGTCAGGGTCAAACAACAGGCAGCTGACTCTGAGTTTCTTTTGTATTCTGGGTCTGTGATATTTCTATGTGTCTCTGTATATGCTTACACGTGCCTCCACTGAAAAAAAGATAAAACTTTATTCATTTGTTTTCATTCTCTACTGAACCTCTCCCTACTGACATTGCTCAGGTCCTGATTTGACTTGCATTTGTGCTGGTGGCTCTTGTTTTTTCCTTTCAGTCAGAATAAGGAACTTGCTCACTTTATACATATCACGAGGGTATCGGTAGTTTCCGTAAGACTTCCATCCACAGTCCACAGTCAGATGACATATGAAAATTATAATTCTACCTTTTATATTACAGAGCGAACTGGATGGCCTTGGGCTTGGTCTTCCGGAAATAATAAACTTTCAAGTACTTTTTAAGCCAGATGCGATGCTGTCACATAATTTCTAGTGTAAGTAACTCATTTGATTTCATATGAAATTGCTTGGGGGACTTGTATGAGCTCTGTTTTGTAGTACAAATATGTTAGCTAAGAGCTGGGGATAGGAGAAGGCAGATACATATGCTGCTGGAGTTTGTGTTCTTTTAGGCAGTGCAAACTTCCAGGGGCATGTCTACATGGGCCTTCAAATTTGTTGAATCCAGATTTTCACTATAAGGTCCATATAGCTGTGTTGATATATTGGTCATCCTGTTTGAATATTTCCTTCTCTATAGGCTCAGATATATCTACATCCACCCTGAGAGAGTTTGAGCATGTCTGTAGGTGTTTACGTAAAGTGAAGTTTTTCTGTAGCTCTCTTTTTATCTTTGTATGGTTAAGGAGCTTTGGGGAGAAAGCTGTGGTAAAGAGCTAAAGGTAAAACTGACTCAGTGATGACTCAAAGTAAGGTGACGCACTGTTGTCTCGGATAATGAGTGCACATAGTGTAATCTCTGGGAAGAACTGTGCTGAGTTTAGCATGTCCTTCAGGTGCCCTGGAAGAAGGCATGTGACAGTACAAAACAGAGATGGCAAAGGTCTTCCTAGGAGCTCTTCTAAAAACAAGCAAAACAGTGTTATGGTGGTACAGCACTTATTTGCATTAGGTTGCTACAGCTTACCTTTTAACCTCTGTCCGGTCTGGTTTTTATTCATTAGTTATATATGTAGCCAGGCAGCAGATATAAATATGCAAACTGTTTGTACTTCCTGAGGTTGGTGAAAAAGTGAGTGGGTCTAATGGCCAAATTGCTTTGTGTTTAATGAGTATTACTATACTGGGAATCTAAACCACAGCACTACAAGTTAAACACCTCATCTTGCCACATAAGTCTGCTGTGATGTAGTACATCCCAGTCTTCCTACGCTATGACTCTAAGGAAACTCCACTGTAACAATTCATACCTGTGCCTTGCCCCTGAAATCTCCCCAGGCATGCAGATTTGTTCCAAGGCCAGGGAAGTAGCCTGGGGGAGCAGCTATTTCCCTTGTTATGTCCTCAACCTGCCACAAGATGACAATGTTTCAGAGCTTTGATAGCTAATAACAACTAGACGGTTATATCTTTTTAGCTGACTGCCCAGGCTCGGGTGGTGTCTGTAAATGACAGTGAATTTGGAGTGCTAAATGGGATGTAATGGTACAATCGACAGAGAGGAGATATAAAAAAGTCTGGCAGCCCACTGAGGTTCTGCTGGGTCAGCTGTCAAATGGCAACATGCTAAATCTATCATTTGCCGTGTGTCAGTCATCTGGGACAGCCTGCCACATACCTGCTACTAGCTTGATCCAAGTTCCTTGCCAGAGGTCTAAACACAACGTGCTGTGTTGAGTTTTATCATCATTATCTGGTTTAGAGTTGCTGAATGAAATATTATTGCTTGACATAAAAAACCCAAAACTTAGCTGGAGATCAGACAGCTGCAACATCAGTTTCACAACTCTTATTTTTTACTTAAATGATAGTTCTTTCTTTTTTAATATCCCTTGACTATTAAATGACAGTTCTTGTACTCCCTTTCAAAAAACAGCAACTGAAAGTTTGACAGCTTAGACATGGAATATGAGCATAAAGTAGCATGTAATATGCTATTTCTGCTGCTTTTAACTTGACTCTACAGATGCTTGATTTTTTCTAATAGAGGTTGTTGTTTTTTCCCATTATGTTGGTGAGGAAGAAGAAAAACAGGTTTGCATTTATTAAGGATTGTGTTAGTTATTTTGACATAATCTGCTACATAAATATGCTTAACAAACATACATATTTAAGAGATCACTCAAAATCACAAAATAAGCAGCATTGTAAAACAGAGTTAAGGAACATCTCAGTTATGGGTCATTTTACAGCTTTATGGGAGAATATCTTCTATGCTACTATTTAGTTTTAGTTTCTGTTTCTAATAACTGCTTATTATCAAAGATTTCTACTGATCATTCCTGAGAGGTTTCAAAGACCTGGAGCACCATTTAATCACTGTATGCCCTCATGTCTCCTTCCATAAAATGAGGGCAACAATATTGTCCTCTTTTTTTTCCCATATGGTCCTATGATGATGGTATGACAGCTCGGCCAGCTTTGCTTGGTTATATTAAGTTCAAACAATAAATAATTTAGGAAAACAAAACCTTTTATTATAAGTGGTAAACAAATATCATATGAAGCAGAAAAAATCTAAAACTTTTAAAAAGACTTTTAAAAGGGTTTAAAAAGACTAACTTGGTTTAGACACTGCTCTTATATCCTCTACATTACCATTAATTTCACTAGAAAGGAGAGGAGACATTAATCTCTTATAACTTTAGATATCTAAAAGGTGTTAATCTAGTCTGGGCTAGTCACCTGGCTTGTTCTATAGTCAGCCTGTAGGCAAGTCTTCAAGATAATTAATCCCATCTATCTTCTACACTGTTGTTGAACCAACACCCTGTGCAGCTGATATTAATTTTCCATTAAGTAAAGAAGCAGCTTAAAAAAGTTGCTTAGACCAGCCTTATTTTTAGGCAGCCTGAGCAATCTGTCTCCTTTCATGACTAAATCACCTACTTTTAATTTGAAAATCTGAAACACAATGTTTTCAAGGACCCAGTGAAACTATATGGATAAGGCTTGCCTTTAGGACAAAGGGGATTCAAAGAAACACAAGAGAAGGAACTATTAGGCAAAGATGAATATAAGCTGCTGCTTGATTATAGCTGCAGAAGAAAAAATGAAATTTTTTCACAGATGAAATAACTCGTGTTCTTTTATATGAAGACAATGAGTTAATTTTCAAGAAAGCATTCATCAAATGAAATTTCAAAAAAATGTGTTGTTTATCCATCAAAATACTTAATTTAGCTTTTCAGCTTTAAAAACAGTTGCAGTGGTAGGCAGCTTAATGAAACAATAACAATAATACCAAAATAAACCCTCTAAACCTTGTTTTGAAGCAGAAAACAATCTCCTGTTGCCCCAGCTCTGGGAAATCTCTGTAATTTCTGAAGTATATTTCCAGACAGTGAAGAAAAACAAGCAAACAAACAAAAAATCCTTAGCCTTTCTGTTAGAAAAAGTATTTGTTTTGATGAATCAGCACCTTCTGGGGGGATGGCAGGGAGAAGAAATTTCCTGACTAAAAATGCTGCAGCTGCCTCCTTCCCAGGGTATACTTGTAGGTGTTGCATGAGCATTTAGGTTGTATTTTGATTATTTTATTGGAGTAATTTTGCCCCCACTGGGAATGCATTGAAAGAGAAGCTGATAATCTTCCTTAAGAAACCCTTGACAGCTGGTAAAAAAGGTTAAGGGAACAGTGACTCCCCTCGTAACTTGTTCTTAATCTCTTGTCCAAGTGCCTGCTGCTGGCTATTTGCAGGCACTGACTCTTTTGACCCGGCACAGTAATACTGTGTACTGCCCTGGGCAGTGAAAAAGAATTCTTTACTTCTTCCCATCTCCTGATGAGCCTGTGGAAAAAACAAGGATTCCTCAGCCCATAGGCCTTTCCATAATTTGTCCCAGGCTGTCTTCATTCAAAACAATTGATGTACTAATTATTGTTCTCTTTTCAAGCCCCAAATTAGGGCAGTCTTATGCAAAACAGAGGGATAGCATCACATTACTACCATCAGGAATTGTCGTGGAGTGAGATATATTCACCTAATAATTCTAAATTAACAGGTCAGAGACTCTGGGCAGATAAAATATGAGCTGTAAATTTGATGATAAATTGGGAAGTCAGAGTCTACTCATAGAAGTAACTCATAGAAATTCAAATTCCTTCTCTTGACATGACAGAGATGATCTTAATTCCTTTTAGTGTGTTACGTCTGATGTGTAGAGGTTTTTTTCTCATAATGATGTGCATCAACAGTACAATGTGTAGCTTCTGCATTTGCTGTGTTTATTTCAAATATGCTTTTGGGAGGCAGTTGTATCAGAAGGCTTAGGGGACTGTATCCTGCTCCAGCTTTCATGCTGTGTGCTATGCAATGGAAAAGTGGGCACACAGCTTTGTCCCTACATACCCAAATAGCAATTCTCCCCAATTCCATGTAGAGAAATCCAACTCCTGAAATATTAAAAGAAAAAAAGAGTCTCACAAAAAGAAACAAGTGAAGAATCAACAAATACTGATTAGTAATTTCGGAATGACTTATTTAAAAACATTCAGTTCTGAGACAAAGGCAGAAGTTATGTAGAAGCTATGCTTTGGCCTTTTTATAAAGGTTAAATTCTTATATAATTTAATTCACTTATATCTACTGACATCAATTTATCCATGCCTGTGTGAAATTGAATCTACATAGTAACTTGCCTATCAAGAAGCTACATAAAGTAACTAAGGTTAGCTGTGTTAATTTACACCTTTGCAAAGACTCCCATTGCTCATTTCTCTTGCTGTACTCTTTGAAAGCCTTGATATACATATTAAGCCAGTTTTAACATACATAAGTCAATTTATTAAAGTTTATGCCTGCTTTAAGAAAGTCTACAGAGCCTGAAAAAAAATCTGAGTTGGTAAGATACAGGTCTGAGTATGAGCAAGATGGTGTGTTGCAAGAATTCACAACCCTTCTGAATGAGACTTATTCTTTTTTACTCTCAGTATTTTGTGGTCCTTAAGCAGCCCTTTGCATGCTGTGTTTCAGGATCTCTGCCACTAGAAAGTAGAAATCTCTTTGAGTACTTCAATAGCATTAAAATTAGTTTGAAAGAAGGAAAGAATGTGGTTTGTTATGATGATTTGTTTTATCAAAGATGTAATTTACCGGACAGAAGAGGTCACTCTAGATTTATTTCAGGAAACAGAATCAGCCCCTGAAAGGTCTTAAGAAGGAATGATCAGTGACATACATGGTCTGTGCATTTGCTTCTTGTAGCTTATGTCCCAAAACTCACAACAAAAAAATACTTCACCTAGCCAAGGACTGGTCTGGCTTTGTAAGCTTCCAGAGAACTCTGCAGTAGGCCGGGACAGGTTTTTCAAACAGTAAAACTACAGGCCCATGTCTCCTTAGGATTATGTTTAACTGGGCATTTCTCTGCAAAGCGCAAATGAATTTGATTGATTTTCCTGTTAAAAGTCTATCTGGGGTTCCATCTTCATCACTGTCATACATCTCACTGAATTTATCAATAAACCTGATGTGTTCGCATGGCTAATGTTCTGGAAGATGAAATGCTTAAATTATTGAGCTATTGGGGTTTTTGAGTCATATCCACATTGGTACTAAGAACTTGCAGGATTTGATCTGAGGTGTTCCCCTTTCCTCTGGCATGATTTCAGATCTGTCATATACCAAAGATAGAAATATAGGATGCAATGGAAGTTCTTCCTGGAAGTTTAGAGCATATGGAGTCATTGTGATGGGGCCAAACTGAGTGTCCAGGGAGGGTCAGGAACAGTGTCATTTAGTGTTGTCACTGTGTGTACGCATGAAGCACTAGTGATAGAGCAGATGTGCTACAGTTTGGCAGCATTTCTTCCAGTGCTCTTCATAATCAGTGTGTTTATAAAAGGTAAGATACATTTTAAACATTTCTTCATATATAAACTTGAAATGTGGAGGAGGAGGGGAAGGCAGGAGAGGGAGAGAGAGCAGGATTTTTCTTCAGAAAAAGACAGTAATAGCATGGTAATCATTTTGAAGTAGCTGAAGAGGGAAGAAAAAAATTAAATGCAATCTAATACATAACTGTCATTTATTATGAGTCACATTTTTCATTTTAGATTCAGATTATCTCCATCCCATATAAATGTGGCATTCCTCAGTTTTTTACTACTGAAAATTATTGACTTGAAGAATATGTATTAGGAATTGCAGGAAAGTACTTTACTAGAGGAATGAGTCATTGCAAATCCAGACTTCTGTATTCATAGAATCGTAGAATAGTTAGGGTTGGAAAGGACCTTAAGATCACCAAGTTCCAATCAGCCTGGGGTAAGCACGAATACCTCACAATAAACCATGTCACTCAAGACTCTGTCCAACCCGGCCTTGAACACCGCCAGCGCTGGAGCATTCACAGCTTCCTTGGCCAACCATTCCAGTGCCTCACCACCCTCACAGTAAAGAACTTATTCCTTATATCCAATCTAAACTTTCCCTGTTTAAGTTTGAACCCATTACCCCTTGACCTATCACTAGAGTCCCTCATGAAGAGTCCCTCCCCAACATCCCTGTAGCGCCCCTTCAGATACTGGAAGGCTGCTATGAGGTCTCCATGCAGCCTTCTCTTCTCCAGACTGAACAGCCCCAACTTTC
>JASSUY010027088.1:0-10506 GCA_032466535.1 Forpus xanthops | reverse complement strand
CCCCCCCCCCCCCCTGCAGCTCCAGGAGGGATGAGGAGGAGAATCGAAAAAATCGAAAAACAATCCAATAACTAAGGTATAACATGAACCACTACTGTTACCACCAGTAATAATAATGATAAGGGAGACAACAAGAGAAGAGAATGCAACTGCTCACCACCCGCTGGCTGATACCCAGCGCGACCAAGCAATGAACCAACTCTTCCAGGTCCCTGTCCCCAGTTTTAACATCCCGGGCATGATGTACTGTGGTATGGAATACCTCTTTGGCTAGTTTGGATCAGGCGTCCTGTTTCTGCTTCCTCCTGTCTTCCCTTCCTCCCTGGGGAGCATGAGATTCAGAAAGTCCTTGGTCAGACTAAACATTTGAACAGTAACTAACAACATTGGTGTTATCAGTGCTGTTCCCAGACTGAAAGTCAAAACCACAGCAATGCACCAGATACTAAGGAGGAAAAAAATGGCTGCTACTGCTGAACCCAGGATAGTATGCAGAAGTATTATCACGCATAAACAATTAGGAAGCTAAGTGTTTACATTATTAGCTGATTTGTGGATGCTTTCTGACAGCAAAGTGCTGTTATTAGCTCTAGCACACTTCAACACATTTCTGATTTCAGTTGCAGGGAAGTTAATAATAGATTGTCACATCTGTCTAAACTACGAGGTCTTGGAGTCATGGATATATTTACGCTACAAAAATTTCCTTGTAGCACAGGAAAAAAGTCTTGATTAAGAATTCAGTTTAAGAGATATTATTTAAAACCAGATTTGAGGAAAATATTTTCGCAGAATTATAGAACAAGTTAAAGGGTTTCAAATTGCTTGGATTTCTTTTAAGTGAGATTGCTAAGAAAATAGCATAAAAGAGTGCAAATGTCCCCTTCATTCTGAAGAAAAGTATAATGTATTTTGAAGTACAATAAGTAGAGTATATTCAGGTTATTCAGACTTTCTGCTACTATGAATGTTACACTGAAGTGCTAGTCATCTGGCCTTTTAATATTATATGTGATTGTATTAAAGCTATTGAGAAGTTTGGAGCATTTATATTTCCATGAATATATTTTTAGGAGCTTTTTCTGGAGTACTGTGTTTAGGAAGTAAATGATTCATTTCTGTTTTAGTTCCCAGTCTTTTTAATTGCATTACCTTGGCAGTAAGTAGGTTGAATCCAGCAGTGGCACCACATAATGCAGCTGATGTCACTCTGCAAGACGAGTGTGGGTTGTGTGTCCTGGAGAAGCCCAGCTCTTAGTCTCTGGAGCTTCTTGCCAGTTGACATGAACCAAGCAAGATCATCATGGGCAGGGTGTCCTCTTCAGACCATTTTCATACCTGTTTTTCTATCTTCCTTTCCTAGCACAGGACTGAACATTACTTTCTCTTTCATGATGTTAATCGTGATCTGTTTTCTTGGCTCTGACATGAAAATACTGAACAGTTAGGACACTGTCAGTGTACAGGCAGCAGGGTCCTCAACAGCTGGATTGCGTGATGCAGATGACAGGCTCAGTGCACCATTTTCTACCTCAGGGCTGTTATTGAATGTGTTAGCACTGAACAGATGTGCTCTGAAAGCCCTCTTCTCCTGCACTTTAACAGGTCTCAGAAAACCTCCCGAGGCATGTGTTGTATTGTGAAGATCTCTTACTCTGAAACACGGTTAAATCTAATACCAGCATACTTCCCTCAGTCATACCCACATAAGCAAGACTCACGCTTTTTCTGCATAATTCATAATCTCCATTATATGTTTTGCACTTGGAAAAGGCAAGCTCTTCTCACAGTCTCCATCCCCTATCCATACTTGCTTCATGTGAACTACTGCAGTTTCAGGATCAGGAGCTCTCATCCGCCCACTGAAACTGTGTCAGAAAAAGAACCTAACTCAGGTGGGGGAAAAGAGAGTGCAAGTCTCGGATAGAAATAGCTGGTGAATGAAAAGATGTCCTATAATAACCCCTAAACCAAAGTCAGACTTGGTCTGGAACTGGCAGTAGGTAAAACAAATTTGTGGTGACATGGCTGAGCAGACGTATTTCGAAGATTGTTTTGTTTGACATGTTTGCACCCTGTCGTCTTGTCTGTGCTGCAGGTGTTGCATGATGCCTCTTTTAAGCAGCAGGTTACTGCCCTTGTGATCCTTTGTACTGTCCTACAGCACAGTCCTCAAATTGTGGACCTCTGCAGAAAGAAGACGTCTGTTATGAAATCATTGTCCCTCTGTTTGACTCAGGTGCAGTATATTAGGCAGATATAATTGTGTTTCTCCAATTTAGACGTGAAATGGCAATACTGCCACCACACTGCTAAAATGAGTTTTTTTTTTTAATTTAAATGAAAGAACTAAACTTTTTCCTTAAATTTTATTTCTCTAAGCAAACAATAATTACAAATCTATTCCAATATTCAGCTAGGTTTATCTTATTTCTCTCCCATTTCAGTAGAGTAAGGGAATACAAAGCTCACAGAAACACGCTTTATTTGATCACAAAGATGGTGCATGACAGTAATCACATTTTTACCCTCAACTTATTCAATTTGTTAGCAAAATTGGAAGAAGGGCTTTATTGCTAATAGGAAGAGGCTGCTTCTTACACCTGACTTAACTTGTACTTTACTGCTTCAGTGGAACAGAGGCAAGTCTGGTGACAGATCATTAGTTTTCATGGATGTAATTCAGGAAGCCAAGTATTAATAGAATGCTGGTCTTCCAAAACCAGCATAAAAGTATTAATGCATATTAAAACTAAGCTGTAAATCTATTTTCATGCTGCCTCTGTCAAGTTATGGATTAATTGCTTAAGTGCATTAAGACAGTAAATACAAAGAGAAGAAATTACTTTTTGTTATATCAAAGAACAGAAAAGGATGAGGCTTTCCACTTAAAGACCAATCACCCTGGAACAGGTAATGTCTTTTAGAAAATGGGACCGCTGGTGAAGGTAGATGTTGCGTCTATGCAAAAGCAATTGCATGTTGCATCATTTGGCCTCTGTTAATCAAGGTATGCTCGTGCCATTGTAATTCAAGTTTACTTCAGTTGATGCTGACCTGAACTTCTGCTGGACAGGTGATAACTTACTGATATATCAGAAACAGCAACTTATTTAAGAATGTATTTTCATTTATTTTCATTGGCTCTTGGATCGTTAGTGCCCTTGCTTGTTTGTTTTATTGCAAAGCTATTATTGCAAGCTGTGGAAATCTGTGAGTCCAGACTTGCTCAGTACAACCGTTTTCTGCAGTGAATGGCATCCTTCCCCTTGTTACCTTTGATAATAACCTTTTTATTTCAGTTTATAATTATTTTTTCTTTGCCTTTATTTCTTGCATCTACAAGAATACACTTCAATTGCCAATAAAAACCACAGGCAGTAGCGCTGGAAATGTTATTTTCACAGAAGAAAATATTTTGCCCAAACTTGTAAAATTAAGTCAGATACATTGTTTTTTGAAATACACAGACATGAAATTTGATGGTTGCACTTGAAGATTCATTCACTTCTTTCCAGGGTCTGATAAAAGTGGCTTAATGGAAAACGTTTTCAAAGGAGAAATTTTGGTACTTGTTTCAGTGGGGACAGTATTAGAGCATGGTAAGACTAGACGCAAGAAGAAGAATATAACACTATTTTGTGCTCTGTACATGGCAACTGATGTGACTGAATTAAACTGTTTAATGGGGTTGAGATGAGAAATATCGAGTGGTTTTCAGTATTTTTTGCATCTCTTTGAATAGCCTGTCTAATCACTGGCTTTGTACTCACTTTGCCACACACTCCCAAATACAAAGCCTAAGAAGCTTATATTTTTTTGAAGTTCTTTGCTATTGACATAGATACAAAGAGCAGTAAAGTGTAAATCACTGGGTATTCAGACACGTTGCATCATTTGAGAAGTCATGCAAACCAAAAACATGTAGAAGCTAAGAGGCTTCTAGGGTTCTTGCCAAAGTAATAGTGGTCTAAGTGCTTCACAAGATTGGTCTCAGAATTGTTATGAGATTATATATGGTATAAGCAAATCTGCCTCCCCCAAAGACTGAAAACAAAGACAGGCAGTAGTAACCATAATTATGTTTACTGTTCTGTGGTTTCACAAAAGAATTTGTTGATCTGCAGTGGTTAAATTGATTTTTATACCTTTCTGAGCACACAAAATAGCAATTAGTCGGTGCTGTGTATTGGATTTTTGACAGGTATAAAATTATAGTGCCAATTATTTTATGTAAGTCAATGAACAATAGACATGTCAAACAGGAGAGGTTTCTGAACAATTTTTAGGACAGCGCTGACAGTAGGAATGTGCCAGTTCACTAGATGTTTTGAAGGTATGACTGTAATTTGCAATAAATTGAATACAATGTTTGTTACCTGTCTATGCCACATACCTGGTATTTTTTTTATAATGGTGGCTACTTCTTTACTGATACTTACTAAGATTTGTTAATCACTTAAGAGTAATGTAGTAGCAACTGAGATCTCTTTGATCTTTGCGCTTCAGAGAGGTGTAATGGAAAGGGTACTGATTTTTCTCATTAAAAGAAATAAATTTATATCACCTGACCACAGAAAATCTCTATCCATTTGTCATGTGTATTCGGTCTTTCAGGCAGGTGAAACAACATTTTACTCCAAGGCAAGTGGAATTTCGCATCTCCAAAAAGTTGATGACTGCATAAAGATTTGGTTAAGTTTTTATTTAATTTGAATTATTCCATCTATTTACTTGTCATATGAGAAAATGGCAAGCTCGGCGAGCTCTGCAGCTTGGCCCTGCCACTTGCTTGACTTGGGTTGTTGCTGAAAGACAGGTTATTAGCTATGTTCTATAATTCAAGAGAAGATATAATTTTAAAAACAGAATGCACTATTGGAAGCTTCTGAACTTATACACCTCTCAATATAACAGTTACATCAATTACAGTAATTTTGTAAATTATATATTTCAATGATTGCCTTTAAAGTTTGCTGTTCTGAAAGCAGGACTTTAAAGGAACACTGTGTTCTTCATTGGTGATATTCTTGTTCTAATAAAAGCATGCAAATAATAGCAGGTTGTTATAAACATGATTCCTACATAATTTGGAAGCCTGACTGAAGCAAATTGCTTGGATTACTCATGGGAAATGATATACAATTGGTTGTGATGAGTACAGCAGGAGATGATTTCAGAAAATGCACTGGAGAAAGCTCCCAAGATCTTTGTGATGTGAAGCTGTCTGAGTAAATGTGAATGAAAATTCCCCATGCTTATGTAACTCCAAAGTGGAAAGGAAAATCCTATCATGTTCGCGGGCTGTCTTTGTTATATCTAGAGAAGGAAACCATAAGAGGTATTTCAGTGTTCTTTAAAGATTCTATTGCTTGGAACCTTTATTTGTGTCACTGCAACTACGTTTTGTGGCAGCCAGACCTTTTATTGCCTCTGACATTCTGGTTTGCACAGGTAGGTGTTTTAAGCAGAAGGTGCTTCTGTCTCTCCTGTTTTCACGGTTTAGCGTTAGGCTGGTGTCACTTTCTCTTTAGTGGTTTAGGAGGGGGATGGGGCATGTTGTTGCCCTTTTTCTTCCTCAGACAAATGCCAAAAGCACATGCATACATGTTGCCTGGCAAAACAGGAACCACTGGAGGAATAAGGGACTTGAGAAGGCTCCATCACACTGCATCAGGCACCCTCTATCACAGAGAAGGTTACAGGGTGCAGGTCCTGGCTCCTGAGCAAGACCAGCTCAGCTGAGAAATGGCAGAGAGAAAGGAGTTCTCCATCTCCCTGAGATACTGCTTACTCCTGGGATTCCTTTTTGGTTCAATACCAAAGCTCAAACTGGTACTACTACAAGCTATATTTGCATTTTTTTTTATGTTTTTTTTTGGTTTATTTTGTTTTCCTCTCTGAATATACTCTTTTGGCTCTCACTGGTGTTAGAAATTAGCAATCATCTGATGTAATACATATGTTCCTAACTGAAATATTTTATAAACCTAGTATTATAAAATCACATATCATACAAACACATAATTAGCTATACTATCCTCAATAATCCATGGGTTTTTTATTCCTAATATTAAATAATGTTGCGATTATGCTCTCTAATCTGATTTTAAACATTTTAAGTGAGAAAGTTGTTATCTCTTCCTTGCCTATGAACATGTCTCTGTCACTGGTTTATTATTTATTCTCATATTTTTCCAAGTAAAATATTCAATTAATACATGTCTCTCAACATCTCCCTCACTAGCACTTTAGAAATCACTGTTTGTCCTCTGCAGATGTTCCTTCATTTCCACTGATTCTCAGCAAAACTTTGCAGTGTTTCTCAGATTTCTGTTTTTCAGCTCTGCTATGGGGTAGCATTTTCTGGCAGAGGCTCCTGGTGATATATATACTGTGGCTATTTCTATCTGCATGATATGTGATGTGTGCACAAGGTTCACAGAGAAAGCATGCTGGGGGACAGTACCTGAGAACATGTTATAGTGCTCCCTGTGCTCCAGCCAGGATTGATGCAATGATAGTTTTTCTTCATGCTTATCTCTTTCTATTCTGATTCCACCTGAAATTGAAAAGCAGCATGTCACCAGCATAAGTTGTTCAAGCAAACCATGAACCATATATACACTTGAGGATACGTGTACTAGTTACTGGTGCATACAGCAGTTTTAATTTGAAAACAGGTCTTTCCTTCCTAATATAGTTTCATTTAAATATTCTACTTCTTAGCTTTGTGACATAGGGATTAAAGGTTGGAGACACAATTTGGCAAATATCTGTGGAAAAATACAGAACATCACTTTTTGTTGTTGTTTCTCTCCTGAGGTTAAGCTCGGTTTTACCAGCATAACTGTTAAAAAGTAGAGAATTTTATTACCTTTAAAAGTTGCAGATTTTGTTGCCCATGCCTTGACTGCTCAGGATTAAACAACCCAATTAATGGTATAATTTCTTTTTTGCAGACAAATGAGGACATTGGAGGCATGATTTATTGTTACTCCAGAGAATTTTCCTAGTTGGTATTTCTAGCCACATTGCTTGATTTTTATAAACTTCATTACGTTATAATCAACGCATGTGTGAGGCTGAAGGAGAAGAGATGTGCAATTTCTTACTCTTAGCTGTCACAGAAAGCATTTATTAAGGCAAACTTTTCCTGGGATGACATTATGAGACAGAAATATGAGAAACAGCAGGCATCCCACAGGGCAGGGTTTGGTAATCAAGATTGCATTAACGCTAATGACAGTGGCTGCACAGCTTATTTCCTGTGAGGTAAAGTTATT
This sequence comes from Forpus xanthops, assembly GCA_032466535.1. Classification (NCBI taxonomy): domain Eukaryota; kingdom Metazoa; phylum Chordata; class Aves; order Psittaciformes; family Psittacidae; genus Forpus; species Forpus xanthops. The sequence continues at coordinate 3,220 of JASSUY010027088.1, read as the reverse complement.
TGAACCAACAGCTTTAGTGATGGAGGTGAAAACTGGGAAAATTTTGACTGTTTCAGGCTCCTGCATTGCTTCTGGTACATCATATGGAAAACAAGTCCACCTGGAAAGATGTACACTGCTAGTGGCAACCTCAAAGCTGCAGAAGTCAGCAGATGTGTGATCATCAATTTGGGATCGCTCTGGAAAGCAATGGGGGCACTGTACCTGCGAGCCCCAGGTTTTACACTTGTTTTGATTGAATTATATTCTTTTGGGTGCTGGGTCTCCCCCCCCAGCTGCTTTTCAAGGTTTGGCAAGGTCATTTCAAATTCTAGTCTTGTTTTCCCATGTGTTTGTTGTTACTCTGAGCTTGCCGGCATTGGGATATTTAGTCAGCGTACTCTCTACTCCATCACCCAAATCATTAGTGAAGATTTTGAGTTGTACTGGATGCTGGGTAAATCCCTGTGGGATCCCCTTGATAGTGAGCATCCATAGTTGCTCCTTGTGTTTCCCAGTGGGTTACACATGCAGTTCAGTGTCCTGAAGAGAGGGGTTTCTACTAGTGGCTTGTGACAGCATCATGTGGGACAAGATCAAAATCCTTCTTGTACCTAAGGCTACTCTATTGACTCATCCTATTACCTTGTTGCAGAAGGAAGTTAGATGGGCTCGATGTGAATTGTTCTTGGCAAAACTGTCACCTGTTACACATTGCCCTGGTTTTGCTCACGAGCTGATTGTTCCCAGGTGTTTCAGCGCAGGTAGAGCTGACTAGCATATAGCTTCCTGCCTCCTGCTGTTATCTTCCTTTCTGGACTGTTCGCTATTTCTCTCTAACCAAGGACCTTGATCAGTCTTCACAAGTTTCAAAGGTAACTGCTGAGGGCTCAGATTGCATCCACCTGTTCCCCAAGTGCCAGAGATGAATTTTATCTGACTCAAAATGAATGACAGTGTTTAACTTAGCTAATCTTTGAATATTTATTACATTTTAAGATTTAAATGCTTTGCTAACAGTTGTGTGGTTGTAGTGCACTCCTCAGTGAGGAGGAAGCAAAAGAAGTCCTAAACTTTTCTACATTACTGAAGTTACCTACTTAAGAGGGTTTTCATAATTTGATAAAAAATGTGTAAAGTAGGATTGTGTGCTGAAAACACAGATGTCACCCAAATTAAAACTTTACTTGTGTATAAAAGGGAAAAATTACAATACTTCCTCCAGCTATTGTAGTTTTTGTTAAGGGGAAAGGTGTTGCTTGTGCAAGAAAAGTCAATGTGTTTTCATTCCTTTCACCTTTACTTAATTTAGGGACTGCATTTAGTAGCTTGCTGATCCTGTTGTCTGAAATCTGTCTTCATTATTTTATTGCTCTTTTTCTTTGTTGAGAGTTAGAAGTTTTTGGGAAGATAGCTTTGTGCTTTTTGGACTGAAATGGGTGAACCTGGAGCAGTGGGTGAATGAGGAAATGTGGTTGTGAGATTTATGGTTGCTTTTAAGATGTGCTAAGGTTGAACTGAGGTCTACCTTTGTAGCTGATGATCCTGGACATAAGGATTCTCCATATGCTCTGCAGGGAGAGATGGGAAGTCCCTTTCCCAGACAGCTTTTCTGCTGGCCGTGTCCCAGGTTCAGTGGCATGTCTGCTGGTGTCTGGCTGCCATTGCATTGGGCTGCTGAGAGGGGAGTTTTAGATCAAATATAAAAACAGGGAAAGTTATGTAAAATATCTGAAAAAAATCACTTAATATAAAGGAGTGATAATTTAGAAATAATGACATTTTGACCTTTGCTGTCATTTGACTGTTTCATTGAGGAATAATACTTGATTCAATATAAGCTCTAACACGTTCTTCATATCAACTTTTGGTTTTAATGAAGTGCTTTCAGTGACTTGGAATTAGTTATTGTGCTAAAAAGGAGAAAGGATTTAAAATAGTTCAGTTGATTCAATGGGTCAGGCCAAGTATTTCACAAATTAGCAGCACATGTAATTTTAACAAGATGTGATGAGTTGAATTTCTCTGTATAATGCTATCAGCAGTGCACCAGCACGCACTTGGTGGAATAAGTTGGCTGAAACTAGGTGGTCTTAAGTTCTTTCAGAAACATAATAGGATATAAACCCCAGGTGCAGAAATAGATTTTACTGAATTAAAAATTATCCTGATCAATCTGGGAGATCTTAACACATCTGGTTTTGAAATGGCTTGGAGATGCAGCTGGGCTTGGTGAGTGCAAAGAGACTTCGATTCCTTTTCTTCTGTGGTACCTGGGACAGTAATGAAGGAGTTTGTGTTGTGGTATAAACTGCTTTGTTAACATGAGCCATTTCCAAATGCAGCCATCAGGGGCTTTGCATGGCTCCTGTGTGAAACCTTATAGGTTAATTCTATTTCTACATTACCTGTGAAGAATTTAGTCACTTTAACTTTGTTTTTACTAAGTCTTTTGCCAGAACAAAACAAAATATTTCTAGAGAATCACTGAACAGTTTGCTGTACTTCTTAAAATATTTATTTGTTTGGTGTGTGTATATAGCAGCCCATGGCAATACCTGTCCTTTGTCTAGCAGCCATGAAAGGAAAGAATAAAATAGTTACCTGTTCTCTACCCACTGTGGGTGAAATGTTTTGAAACCTGATGGGTTGGACCATGCAGGGGCTTGTCAAGGTCATTAATGCTCTGAGTGTGTTTTTCGACTGTCTGGACTTGTCTTGTAAAGGCTCTATAAGTAGCATCTCTGCTGCTTCCCCCTGAGCAGGTTGTGGTCAGGGTCCTCCCTGTCAACGTCGCACACTTTGGCCACTGCTCTTTTCATCTGTGAAGTTTATCTAGATTATTGACATTCTTCAGACTCTTTAACTGTATAAAGGTATTCCCTTCTGGGAAGCACTACTTTCTTGCTGAAAAAGCATTTTTCATTCAAGTGGCCAGAAATTTCTTAAATGTTATACTTAACCTCTGTAAGGAGTCCAGAGAGTCTGGGTGTGTGAATTAAATTATTAGGATTGATGCGTGGTGACCTCATAGCGGCCTTCCAATATCTGAAGGGGGCCTATAGGGATGCTGGGGAGGGACTGTTTATGAGTGACTATAGTGATAGGACAAGGGGTAATGGCTTCAAACTCAAACAGGGGAAGTTTAGATTGCATATGAGGAAGAAATTCTTTCCTGTAAGGGTGGTGAGGCACTGGAATGGGCTGCCCAGGGAAGTTGTGAATGCTCCATCGCTGGCGG
>JASSUY010027084.1:0-19616 GCA_032466535.1 Forpus xanthops | reverse complement strand
AACATAAAAAGGACATGGAACTGTTGGAACAAGTCCAGAGGAGGACCACGAGGATGATCAGAGGACTGGAGCACCTCGCGTATAAAGCTAGGAGGAGAGAGTTGGGGCTGTTCAGCCTGGAGAAGAGAAGGCTGTGTGGAGACCTCATAGCAGCCTTCAGGTATCTAAAGGGGGCCTATAGGAATGCTGGGAGGGAGTCTTCATGAGGGACTGTAATGAGTGGGCAAGGGGTAACGGGTTCAAACTTAAACAGGGGAAGTTTAGATTGGATCTGAGGAAGAAATTCTTTACCATGAGGGTGGTGAGGCACTGGAATGGGTTGCCCAAGGAAGTTGTGAATGCTCCATTGGTGTCGGTGTTCAAGACCGGGTTGGACATAGCCTTGGTTGGCATGGTTTAATGGGAGGTGTCCCTGCCCATGGCAGGAGGGTTGGAAGTAGATGATCTTAAGGTCCTTTCCAGCCCTAACTATTCCATGATTCTATTATACCCTGCTGATCTTGTAAGTACCACAGTGCATTAGAAAGCCATGTTTTAGTGCTGCAGAAAAAGTACCACAGTTTTCTGTAGCCCAAGTTTCCTACGACAATGTGTGGTTACTTGACTATTAGAGCAAAACTGAGGAACCAACTTAATCTTGTTCCTTCTGGCCACTTTTTGTCCCTTCCATCTTAAGAGCCAGCATCTCTCCTGAATTCAATGAGGATAGAATTCCTTGGTCTGACTTGAGATGAAAATTCCCACATGTATGCATTCCTCCAAGCACCTATCAAAGGAAGATCAGGGGTACTTTAAGTGGACTGGACTGATGGGTGGACACTGCCTCTAGAACTGTGGTGCACGCAATAACTGGTGTGCCCATACATACATACAGCTAACTTTTTTCCCTTGCTTTTTTGTTAAAATAGCGTAACCGATTTTACCATACAGAGAAGACTGTATGAAATGTGAACCATTCACTAAAGCATTAAAGGTATAGTAAAGAATTTATCAGTGTATAATGTTTTAATTATTAGAGTTGAATAAGTTCCTGGATCAGTAAAGGAGAAATATCCATGTATTTTAGCCCTGACTCAGCCTTAATTTATTTTTCATTATATCAGATTATTTCACAGCAATATGTTAGTTTAATTCAGTAATAAGACATTGGCCTGGTGTCACCTATATGGTGGGTATTTTTTCTTTTGTGAAGCTCCTTTAACCACTCAAAGTACACTAGGTGGGTCCAGGCAGAATCTAAATGCTGGCTAGTTTATAAAACCTTTTCATTAAAAGTCTTTCACAAATCTTTCTAGTATTGATTTTTATGAGTTCAAAAAATATACTAATCCATCATTTCCACTTTTCTAACGCACTGTCTTCTTCCCATAGTGCTTTAGTACAATTAAAATAAAAGGATCCATGCAAAAATGCCAAAGAAATACATATATATGTATAAAGGTTTGATTTAAGAAGTCAGTCATATGAGGGGGCCGAAGACAGTGAAAAACCCCACACCTCTTTCTTTCTGGCAATTAGTCTTTGTAGGACTGAAGGTGTTGCTTCACACTTGCTCCTAGGCATTGATAGGGGAATGGGAAAGAGAAAAGATTAAAGAATATGAAGTAAAAAGAGGGGAGATAGAAAATTCAACGCATTGGTCAGACAGGACTTGCTGTGGGTGAAGCCATACTGGCTGTCTTGAACCACTTCCCTGTGCTGCATGTGCCTTAACACAGGAATAGGACAACCTGCCCCATGATCTCCCCAGCCACAGAGACTGACAGGTTGGTAGCTCTCAGGGTCCTCCCCTCCACTTTTTTTAATAATAGGTTCAATGTTTCTCTTTTTCCAGTCATCATTGACTTCATCTGACTGCCATGACTTTTCAATTATCATGGAGTGGCTTGGCAACTACATCAGCTGATTTCTTCAAGACAATGGGATGCATCTCATCAGGTCTGACAGACTTATAAATGTTCAGGTTTCTCTTGAGAGAAACAAGGAGAGTTAGGAGAGCAATGGCTACAGGCTTATTAGAGTCTATAAAGATCCAGAAGCACTTAGGTTGCTTAGGGTACAGGCTATGAAAATGGGGTATAGAGCATCAGATGCTCTTGGCAGATAACCAAAACATCTTTTCACATTGTTAAGGAAGAAACTCTCATAATGTCTCTGGTATGCAGAAAGGAGTCTTGACACAAATGCCTGCCCTTGAGTTCAAGTCTGCCTTTGAACAGGTGAAAGGGTAGCAGAAATTGAATTAGGCAGTGATTGGAAGTTGTGGAGCAGAGGAAGAATAGAAAAGGTGGGAAATGAAGTTAAAAAAAAAAAAAAAAAGACCACAAGGCAAAAGAGAGAAAAGGAGAATCTTTAACCTGTCAAAGAACTAATGTTAGTCAAAAGTCAAAAAAGCAACCTAAAAGGATTTTGTGGGCTTAATTGGCCTTGGCTCTCTGTAGGTGTCTGCTTTCAGCCCTGCTTTTTGAAAGCATGTTAACCTTTAAAAGGCAATAGGTGTATATTGGCTTTTTGATTAGTCTGAAAGCAGTTTAATTCACTGGCAATGCAGCTAGACATTGTAAGAAAGCAAACCATAGAAAAAGCATGCATTAGTTACACAGGATAAAAGGGTTTCAGCATTTATTTATGGTCCAATACACAGAATTTCAAGCCAATTTCTCTCTTTATGAGGAAGATGGATTCTTGTTGACATGAGCTGAGCAAAACTAAGCTGGAGTTGTAGACATAGATAGCAAGCAGCAGGTACACACTAATGCCAGCTGCCAATTCCCACCCATAGTCACTTATCTCCCAGCAGCTTGCTGTTTTGAGGTCAGGCAAGTGGGGACAGTGATCCGGATGTGGCAAGAAGAACATGATTACCCAAAGCTGTGGATCTTGGTGTTCTGCCTTGTGGCTTTTGGTTGTTTGCCAGCAGGTCCAAAGGCAAAGAAGGACAAAACAATAGGACTGAGATCTCAGTCTCAGAATATGCCTCACTTCTGTTTTTGCTTTGTAAAATCATTTTCTTTGGAATGGCTCCTAAATTACATCCCCTTACAAACAGGAACGATAAGTTTCACACCATGTTCCAACAACCACATACATCTTAAGGATATGGAATTATTATTATTCAACAGTAAACTCTGGTAGCTCTTACTGAATGTCAAAAAATACAAAATACTAATGACTCTTTAAATCTTCCCTGATCAGTTTTTGGACAGTAACAGAAACATAGCAGTTAGATATACCTTGGCACGAAATTCTGAAATGACATAGCTACTGTAAATTTTTCGAATGTCAACTGATTTTGTTTCAAAAATGCACCATTTTGCATCACACATACTGAATTTCTCCCCTTAAAGGTGCAATAATTGCTTCCTAGGATGATGCTGGCTCCTGTATTCCTTCCATTCTCTTCGATAAGGTCTGAGCTTTACTGAGTTAAAGTAAATGAACTATAATGAAATAAATTGACTGAAAACCACCATCCACTTTCCCCTGACAAGACCATTAGCTGGTCAATAGTTATACTACTTATTGTAGCTTAGTTCAAAGAAACCATTTTCCAAGGGTTATTGCTCCTGGGATTTGCTTGCATAAGGATGCATACTCTGTTTTATCTACAGATACTGTAGTATCTGCTATGTAGATATCTATAGGTCCCTTCTACTGAATCCCAAGTTAGTCTATTGTTTATGTCACAGTAAAATGTAATATAAAAACTAGCATGTTTACAATGCATCAAAATTAAAGAAGTATTTAAAATGAAAAGAGAACTTTTTTTGCAGTTTCTTTGAAGTGCATCTGGCTACTTTGTTGCAGACAAATTTGCAGAAAAACTTTTAGCAGCATAAGATACAAGAACCGCGCTTTCAACTTAAGTATGCCAAGGCTAACGCCTCTGTACAATAAAGTTCTTGTGCTAGTAATAAAAGAAGATGATCACCAGCACCTTGTGGAAATACAGAAAAGTCGTTTGATAATATCCGGAGAAAATAAATAGGGTACAATTGTATTCAGAGCAACATACTGTGAGAATGTCTGTTCAGAGGCGAGTGTACATAGGAACTGCATTAAAGAAAAATTACTTGGCTGAATGAAGCAGCTGCACATAAAGCACCTCATTTTTCTAGTAATTCAGAAGCTTTTCAAAATATCTTCAATAGCCCTGTGTTGCACTTTAGAGACCATAAAATAATGGAGCAATTTGTTGTAATTTGGTTTTAAAAGTCACTTGTTTCTTGACTCTCTTCTGCTTATTGCTTAAATGCATTAATGAAAATGTCATTAAGGAAGGTCTATCATTTTGTCTCCAATCACATAGGCAAGCCTCAAAATGTGCTGAGCTTTCTGGTAGTTTGTAACATCTCTGGCCTATAAAAAAATAGGCAAATGCACACTGTAATGCATGAAACATTCCAAATACTTCAGTAATGGCAGAGCTATTCTAATAATTACACCAGGATAGAGTAGGTTCTGCTTTTTCTGGTAGCCTTCTTCCTTGGGACAATGATGTTCTTGACATTTACATACATAAAAAATACTGTCAGTCTGATGCATGAAGCACTAGCAGTAGTTACAAAAGGACTACTAATACAGTACAGGACTTTGGCATGTATAATACTGCTGAACTGAAGGATTCTTTTTTATATAAAAAAATAAATTCCTTATGGAAAAAAAGATTGAATCAAGTTTCAGCATGGTTTAAAATGCTAATAATGTAGGGTTACTGAGCTTATAAATCTTAAATCTGTAATGGATACTGTATGATCAAGGAAATCTTTATTAGAAAGTTGCTGTACCTTTATAGCTACATTTTCTGGAGCACATAAAGTCTATTAGATTCCCCTCCCAGATGTCTGTGTTCCTAAAGGGATAGGAGCACTTCATTACTCGACCACTTCAGGGTTGAGTTCTTGATTCTGGAGGGGACAAAAAAAGGACCACTGAATCACTTTCCTATTTCCCTTTGTGCCAAATCTCAGGAAGGAGCTGTCATACATGACACGTCTGGGCTTATGGTGCTTGGCTGAACGAAGTAGAACTACAGTGAAATGATAAAGCCCCACTGCTATCAATGGAACCAATATTTAATGAAAAGTCACTTGGTGTTGGAATGGAAAAACCAAGAAGACAGATCACAAATACTCACTAGGCTAAACTAAGTGACTAACGAGTCAGGGTTCCTAAATTTTAAGTATTGCGATATCAGAGCTGAAGAACCCAAGAAAACAAAGTAGATTGTGTTCCTGTAATTATGAGGACAAACACTGTAAGACTTTCATCCTCTCTTGTGTTTCAGGCTGCGGGCAATTTGATGACCCAAGATTTGAAGACATGAGAGAGAGTGCTATTTTCTGCATGCAAAGTTGCAGATATGCAGGCGTTAAGAACAAAGTAAATTACAGAAAGACATTGGAGATGAATGGTCCAGAGCAGTTCAGAAAGTCAGAAAAACCCTCACAACAAGAATTGCTGGAGTCAATGGAACTACTGTAGAAGATAATAAATATAAATGTAAATACAACATGGGAAGCAGATGCACAGTTAATGAGATTAGTATAAAAAAAATCTCAATTTAACGTAGAAGATATACAGAAGATTTTGAAGAAAGAAGAGGTTCAGAAATTGGTAGCAATGAAAACATTAAGACTGCATTTTGAAATTCTCAAGGTCTTTAGTGAGTATAAGACTAAGTATTTACAACTTAGGGAGAAAAGACACTTCTTTTAGGTAAATATGACGGTGTTATGACTTTCCTGAAAAGACAAATTTCTAGCATGGCCAGGGCCTCCGAGCTAATTATTAGCTTGGAAAGACTTATTACCTTGTGCCTGGTATCAAACAAGAGCCAGCAATTGGCAGCATTTGCTAATCCTAGTTACAAGGTTATATAAACTGTGATTAACATTTTTGATGAATTTATGGGATATAGGGTTATAAGTGGAAGAGCATTGCTCCTGGATTTGATTTCCCAGCACAGTGCATGGCCTTATTTCTTATGATGAATTTTTATTTCTTCAGAGAAACCAAATATGGCATAATAAATGCCTGATTACCCTACAAAAAAGGTAGCTGCCTATAGGAAGGAATATAGGTGATCCCCTGTGCACACTTCAAAATGAACAGAGAGAAACAGACACTGCTAGAACATAATTAGTCTTACACAGTTTCAATGTCTTTGTTAGGATAAAAATGCAATATGCCCTAATGGTGCTTGTTGCCTTCCACCAACAGGTGATGAGATTTGAGGTAGATAGCTACACTAGATGTCTAAATGAGTTGAACCAATTCCATGTGAACTATCAGCCTGAGCAGCTGTAAGCCCCTGGGGCCATGCTCCATGTGCATAAGTCTCTCTGAAAATGCATCTGTGGGGGTGGCTTGTAGGAGGATCCCTTCACACTTCAGTGAATGAATGAATGAGTTGGGTGTTTCTGCTTGAAGAGAGGGGAATTCTAAATCTGGATGAGCATCTGAGATGACCCTCTAGGTCTGGACTCTGCTGCATGAATTCAGCCTTAATATGTAAGAGCAAAATGGTCACAAGTGTGTGCTGAATTATCAGCTAAATCACATGCATGAACAGTGAATAAATCATTTAGGATCAGTCAAAGTGTTAGGCAGATATATAGAAAGTGTGGCTGATTTTTAAAAAAGCCTTTTTTTTTTTTAGGTTATTCTGTTTTATGTTAAAAATGATAAAGAACAAAGGGCAGATTCCTGAGGCACTCCATTCCTTTTGGGTGGCAGTATTAAATGCTGGACGTATCTGCTGCTCTCGAAGATGTCAGCTGGTATGTTCTTCAGCATATTTTCCTTTAATTTAAATTTGATAATTTCTCATAATTTCTTTTTATTTCTTGAGATAGTCCGTGTTCTAAATTTGTTCTGCATTTATGTTCTAAATCTAAAATAAGTGGGAACAGACGATGGTAAAACTCAGTTAAGAGATTCTGTATTCAAGGGAATTGTTCAGCATATCCACAGCAGGCACTAGCATAGCTTATGGCTTACAGGAGATCTCTGTGCACAAGCACAATTACAAAGCTAGACTTGAAAAACAGATGTTTCCAGTTCCCAAGGTTTTGGTTAACAGAACTTAGTTCATGTAAGCAATATAAAAGAAATATTCAAAGTACTAAGACAAATGCACTTGCATGTTCTCTTAGAAAGAGAATAAACCAGTGCACAGTTTTAACAGTATTTTCAGAAAACTATAAAAGTTAATTTAAAACATCTATAACCTATCAAAAAATACAGAAGATATGATTATTATGGTGAAGTTACATATTTACTAGTTCTCCATCCATCTTAAATATTGAGGCATTTTTGCCTGTTTGTCCACTGTCACTCAATGCAGAGCTCCTGAAGGAAGGAAGACTAAAGATCAGAACTGATGTCTGATTAAAATAGAAGCTTCTCTCAAGGCTGACAGTTGTGATAAAGAGTGGTAAGCAGAGCTAATTCAAAAGAGGTCTCTGTGATGACCTCAATTTTAGTATTTTATGACATGCTGACTCTCCAGGTAATTAAAAATGGCCAAGGCCCCACTGAATGTGATTGAATCTGGCACATCACAGATGTTCCAAGCATGGCTATCTTTTTCAAATGACTTTAAAGGTACTAAATAATAACTTCTTGTATTATAAATTTTTACTGTCATAACACTATTTGCATCACTGTTGAAAAAAAATCAGGTTAATATTTTAACTACGTGTATTTTCATAAAATTATCTTCCTTATTTAAATTTGCTATGCCTCTTTTTTTATATATCTCAACCAATTTTTTCTTTAATATATAGAAGCATAGAAAAATTCAAGTAACTGTAATTGATGAGTACATGCTGCTCATAGTTTCCACTTGCTCTGCATTAAAAGAAACACTCAAGTGAAGGGGGCTTGGCTGACAATTGAGTTACACCCTTCCAATCTTGTGATTCATTAGTACAGTGACTGAATGCACCACACTCTCATCAGGTTCCTCACAACTGAAGTATCACAACTGCACACACAGGCAGAGGGGAAAGAGTGAGAGTAGCCACAGTGTGTATGTACAATGTATCTTGGAAGAATTTCTGTTATCAGGAAGTGCTTCCCTTTCCTCCAGTGTCTTGCCACATGCACATGCATCCACATGGTAGGTGACTTATTTCCTGTCCAATATAGGTGCAGAGAGGTATGAGGTGAAAGATAATGTAAGGGATACTCTACCCAGCTCAACGTTAAGTCTTAGACCAGTGACAGCACAATTATAGACTTACAAATACTGCTATAGGTGGTCATCTGCAAGGTGTCTGTAACTGTGACAGTCATTAATGAAGTTTTCACGGTAGCTTGCTCTCTGGTGGAGTATGCTGTAATCACCAATGACAAGTTCCCTTGGCAACCTCACTGAGCAGACTGACATTTTCAGATACCCAGTTTAACAGCACTGGTGTAGAAAATCATTAAAACTTTTGTCTCTGTACTGCAGATGCATGACCATCCCACACAAGACTGTCCCGTACAAGCAGCAGAAATTACTCCTATTGATTTTAATGTGTTAAGTGACATCTCTGAAAATCTGAGGCTTTAGAAAGAGCATCAGACGCTACCTGACTATCTTAAACTGAAAGTCCGTTCTGACAGCGAGCAGAAACCTGCATGTGTTCTCAGGGAGATCTTACCTTGCAAAAAGGCCACTAACAGTGCATGGATTTCCTCTCCTCCTGAGGTATCTATTTATCACTCACTGGTTTCAAAGGCCAGCAGTCCTTCAAAACAAGAGACGTGTTGTACGAATTCAGGAGAGCACCTCTGACTGCCAACACATCCATGTGGAAGCAGGATCACTAGGAGACCTGAGTCCTGCTCCCACTGGTCACCCAATGACCCTCCTACCTCAGGAGGGAAACCTCTGCAAGAGCGGGACAGACTTCAGATTCAGAACTACAGAAGGCAAGATGATCTAATCTGCAGAGGTAAATCTATTTCCTATGGTCATATGGCCCATATGTAAAATGATATATATACCACACAGGTGAAGTGCTAAGGTTTGTAAACTAAATTGCAGTGAACAAGATTTTGCAACAATATAGGTGCACACAAATAGACAGTAATGCAAAACAGAGAAAGCATACGGTGCTTGGAAAATGCTTTTCACTTCATGATCAATATTATCAAGTAAACTCACTGCTTAGAAGAAAGCGGTAAGTGAAGCCTTTGCTAATAAGGTATTTTGAGATACCTGAGTGAGAAATGCTTCTGAAAATGTAATAAATATGATATCTTGCATCATCTGATCATTATAAAACTATGGCTTTTTACAGATTTGAGTCCATCAGATGAATGGAAAGAAATTTTTAAGCTTGCAAAAGAAATATTTGATGGTATTCTTAGTTAACTCGAATAAAATACAGTATACGAATGCAAATTTATATCTAGCAAATTAATGCCAGGGCTCATAAAATTACATTGCAGTAGAAATATCTCACCAGTCAGGGAGCAGAGACGCTTTACAAATACTGAATCATAACCATCGACTTACTTCTCCGTTAAATAATTCATTCTCCCCTGACTGACTGGGCTTTTGATTTGCATAATGAGTACAAATAAAAATAACTGTATTCCAATTAGTCAGATGGTATTTTTAGGCAATTAGTATGTAAGCATCAGTATTACAACTATGATTAAGCAATGATTTAGCAAATGTTTTTTACACTGGTTTCTTCTACACATCTCTTACTGGATTTCCTTCATAATTACTACTCAACTTCAGTTTCCAGCCTTTCTCTCTGTCTTATTACACTATTTAACCCTAGCAAATACTTCAAATGCAAAAAAAAAAATCATATTATCAGTGGGAAATGGAAGGAACAAAAGTAAGCCTTCATAACAAATCACAGTAAAGTAGAAGCCATAAGAAAATGGAGTTATTTGAAGCCACATAACAGAAGTAAAAAGGGGACATATTTACTCTGAATAAACAGATAGGAAGGTCTACCAGCAATCCATCAGTACAGTAATTTACCTTAACCAAATACTTAGAAGACACATAATTATGTACTCAAATTATCAATATCCTATAACATGTAATTTATAAGCTAGGAAATGTATATTTTTATGCTTTTAAGCCCTGGACATAGGAATTTTATTAAAATATGAAGCAATGTTTCTAAAATGATATAAAGTTTCAGTGAATGCCAATATTACATGTTTGTTTAAAAAACGCCTGCTTCTCTGGGAATTACTCAAGTCTTTTCAGAATGCACCCACATTTGGATAGCATTTTATATATATATTTACTATGATATTCTAACAAAAGTCGATTCTATGGAAGAGTGATATCTTTGCTGCTATAGTGCTATTCAAATCCAAGAAGGGTAGAAAGATGTGGATCACTTTTGAACTCAGATGTAAACCCTCAGTTGAAGAATTGGCAAAAATACCACAAACTGATTGTATTAAGAGTTAATTCTCAAAGGATTTGTGCTCAGAAGAAACAGTTTCTGGCTGTCACACATCCATATGCGGCAAATATGAGAACAAAGGTAGCACTCATTTGTGAGCATTATATTAATTATTCATAGCATGCAGCTAGTTAATAAATGGAAAGATGCCACTTTTGTAAGCACAATTTCCTAAGTTTGAAAAATGTGAATGCTCAGCTCAGAAACATTGTTTTGAGATTTAAAAAATTTTGCTCATTCACTGTTTTACCTTAGCCATGGATATAAAATACAGAAGGAATAAAATAATATGCCAGATAGTATTCTAAAGTGCTATAAATTATCAGAAAACTGTTATCATCAGACTGGAAAAATGTCTAAACTGAGACACCAGTTTTCACATCAAGGTTGTTATTTGATAACTGGGGATATAAAAGGGTATGTGTGCTGGCATAAAACTGAATAACACAAGAAGAGGCTACTTCCAGTAACTAACATGGAACCTGTGGAGAAGCTGGCTTTTAGGAAATTTCTATAAACTTCTCTCTCTACATCTGCTACTTCCACTAGTTACTGTCCCAGTTTTCCCACCTACATTTTGGGTTACAAGATATGTATTTGAATATGAGCTTCCATAATTCTATTTAAATTCCTTCACTTGGAAAGCAAGGTATTCATTTTCCATTAAAACATTGCTGTGATTCAGTCAGAGGTGGCAGCTAAATTCTACAGAAGCCCCTCGAGACCTGATCAAAAATAATCATAGAGTCATAGAACAGTTGGGGTTGGAAAGGACCTTAAGATTATCTAGTTCCAACCCCACTGTCACAGGCAGGGACACCTCTCACTAAACCATGCCAACCAAGGCTATGTCCAACCTGGCCTTGAACACCACCACCGATGGAGCATTCACAACTTCCCTGGGCAGCCCATTCCAGTGCCTCACCACTCTTACAGTAAAAGATTTCTTCCTCATATCCAACCTAAATTTCCCCTGTTCAAGTCTGAACCCATTACCCCTTGTCCTCTCACTACATTCATCTCCCTAATGAAGAGCCCCTCCACAGCATCCCTATGGGCCCCCTTCATATACTGGAAGGCTGCTATGAGGTCTCCACACAGCCTTCTCTTCTCCAGGCTAAACAGCCCCAACTCTCCCATCCTATCTTCATACGCGAGGTGCTCCAGTCCTCTGATCATCCTCGTCATCCTCCTCTGGACTTGTTCTAACAGTTCCATGTCCTTTTTATGTTGAGGACACCAGAAGTGCACACAATACTCCAAGTGAGGTCTCACAACAGGAGAGTAGAGGGGCAGGATCACTTCTCTCGACCTGCTGGTCACACTCCTTTTGATGCAACCCAGGATGCGGTTGGCTTTCTGGGCTGCAAGTGAACACTGCTGGCTCATGTTCATTTTCTCATCAACCAACATCCCCAAGTCCTTCTCTGCAGGGCTGCTCTGAATCTCTTCTCTGCCCAACCTGGAGCTGTGCCTGGGATTGCTCCTACCCAGGTGCAGGACCTTGCACTTGGCATGGCTAAACTCATCAGGTTGGCATCAGCCTACCTCACAAGCATGTCAAGGTCCCTCTGGATGGCATTCCTTCCCTCCAGTGTATCAACCGAACCACACAGCTTGGTATCATTGGCAAACTTGTTGAGGGCGCACTCAACCCCCACTGTCCATGTCCCCAAAAAAGATGTTGAACAAGACCGGTCCCAACACTAATCCCTGAGGGACACCACTCGTTACTAGCCTCCAGCTGGACATTGAGCCATTGACCACAACTCTGCGTGCGGCCGCCCAGCCAGTTCTTTATCCACTGAGTGGCTCACCTATCAAATTGATGCCTCTCCAACTTAGAGACAAGGATGTCATGTGAGATAGTGTCAAACGCTTTGCACAAGTCCAGGTAGATGACATCAACTGCTCTACTCCTGTCTATCAGTTCCATAGCCCCATCATAGAAGGCCACCAAATTGGTCAGGCAGGATTTCCCCTTACTGAAGCCACAATCCTATTGATATTGCTATTCAGTCGGGAATTATAAAACATTAGCTGTGCTCCCTCGTTGTCTTGAGGGAAATGAAACCTGTATCTATTACCCTCATTTACCAGACTATGAAGCAGTTCAGCAGACGTAAGGAGCTGGACTGTGGCAATCCCTGTGTTGAATGCAAGCCTTTGTACAACCAAATAATCCAGAACAAATATAGCTAGAGGACAGGACATTCATCTGGTTTTTC
The DNA here is from genome assembly GCA_032466535.1 of Forpus xanthops. NCBI lineage: Eukaryota > Metazoa > Chordata > Aves > Psittaciformes > Psittacidae > Forpus > Forpus xanthops. The sequence continues at coordinate 6,952 of JASSUY010027084.1, read as the reverse complement.
TTCCAGGATTACTTTTGTAATTGAAACCCCCTGGTAACCTCCTGCTCTTGGATGGATGCCCTAAACAAGAGTAACTTGTGCTTCCTCTTGCTTGCTCTCCTGTAGTCCCATGACCATATAGAAGATGTGGTTCTGCTACAGGAGAGGAGATGTGACACAGTAAATAGGTGCTTCTTGAGCTTCAACGAGAAAAATTGCCAGATCCTGGGTCTGAGCTACAAAAACCCCATGCACAGCTACAGGCTTGGTGAAGAGTGGCTGAAAAGCTGCTTGGTGGAAAAGGACCTGGGGATGCTGATTGATGGTCTAACTCTACACCTGGATGATGTGTGGGCACTCGACTATGTGAGGCAACTGAATTGCTGGGAGAAGTAGGAGTCCAGACATATTTCTGTTCTTATTAACAATTGGCTAATTCTAATGAGGTACTTCCTCAGTGCTGTTTTTCTGCATAGGCTATTTTCCAGATATATCCAAATCTTCCTATTGACAATAAGTATGCCATTGGGATTTCTGTCAGAATTTTATTATGTGCAAGTCCCTGTGTATAGCTCTCTGCTGGTCCTACAGTATTGTATTTCATAAATGAAACTGGGTATCTTATTTCGATATAAGAAATCCAGGAAAGGAACTAAAAAGAAGGCAATGCTATTTTAAACCTAGGAAAGCTTCATTTTTTAAATCTCTGTTTTGTTGTAATTCTTCCTACCAGTTGGAAGTAAGTGCAAGCACATCTCTTTATGGGTGAGTCATGAATTCAATCTATTAGACTGAAAAGGACTCTATATGTTTCCTTCAAATTACAGAATGAATAGACAGTTACTGACCGCAGTATAATTGCATTGCTCTGTCTCCATTACTTAGCTATAAAAAGATATGTTCTAATACACTTATCTCTTTGTTCCCAGAAAAGCAGTCTATCTTGAAATTAGGCATTTGAACTGGAAAGCCAGCAGAATGTGTAATTTTGAAGGCCATTTATGTCAGCTTTGTTTCCAATCCTGCCCTAAATCTGAATGACAGACTATGGCCTCTGTTCTTACGACACTAGCTGAAAAATTAGGAGCGTTAACAGCTTTCTAATCAGCTCCTTGAAACATGCAACTACATTTGAAGTGGACAGGTTTTCTTGAGGCAGTATTCTCTATATTTAATGCTGCTTATCATGGCACTTCATATCACATTCATCTACCATATCACATTCACATGGTACAGCACAACCACTGAAGGAAAAATAGAAGAAAAATATAAAAAGATTAATAGAAAGTGAAAGTGTGACGATAAAGCTTGAGGTGAGCAAATAGGTTATATTACCTGTAACTTGGTACTCACAACCTTAATGTGGAAAAGGAGCATATTCAAGTTTAAAATAGGAAAGTAATACCTAAAATGGCATTTCAAACTTTCATACCGAAGCTTTTCAGTAGGTAGTTTCTTATATTTGACAATGTGGAATGAAACAATATTTATAAAGCATTAAAAAAATAACCATTCACTGGTAAACATATTTGAACTTTTTCACAACAGAATGCATGAATTTTGTTTACAATGGTATTTTTAGATTACCCTTGAAAGTAACCTTTTTCCAGTATGAGTTTTATAAATTGTTCTTTTCTGCCTATATCTTAACTTAGCATCTGCACTGCAGACAAATGCATTTGCCTCTTGATGCTCCCCAGCAGCCCTCCATAAAACCACTGCCATCTCTGCTTTCAGATTTGATGCCGATTATGACAGGGGAAAATAAATAAATAAATAAAATTAAAGGAACAAGGTGCTCTGGGTAAGGATCTGCCAGGACATGAGTAAGTAGTGCATACATTGCACAGCTTCATATCCTAATATGCAGCACTTTTCTTAGGGGTAAGCTAACTTGCCCTCTTGAACAGGTGCTTAGCAGCAATTAGGTTTTATGTCAAACACTAAGGTCAGTTGCAAGTGTCAGGGTTGATGTGGCCTTGTAGATGTTTCTTTGATGTTATAATTATCAGCAAACTTCTGTAAATAATGGAAGAATCTGCACTTTCCACTGTTTTAATTGAAGACAGAACTGAATGAAATTTTAAAAATTATGCTTGAGCTCTGCTAACATAGCAACGTTTTAACTCAAAACACGTGTTTATAATAGTGATAAAAATCACTAGGGAGATAAGCCACTCACCTATGCAGGAGAATTTTACAAGCGATCTGAATTAATGAATTTGAATTTCCTTCAAATTATATCCTATTTCAAAACCAGGGGAAAGATTTATGACAGTAATAGTTGTATATAGTCTAAACCAGTGTAATTTCTTTTGAATAAAGGACAAATAAGAACTTAAAATTTACTACAGCATAATGAATGTAGGATAAAACTATTAGCTTTACGCCTGTTAAAAAATTAACTGATGATGCATTTGAAGTGAAGTAATAACCCCAGAAAATTGTTGATATGTATCCAATGAAAATTTGCAGAGATTCTTGTCTTTGTAATTTCAAAATTCAACTTCCTACCTTATAAAAATTGACATAATGAGAGGAGATGACAAATTTACAACATAATGAATCCAATCCCTACAAAATCAGGTAATGTTCACTACAATGCATAACCCTACATATTGATCAAAGCCTGTCACATTCAAATTCTACTACAGTAGGAGACACACACTTTTGAAAGTGGACATCAACATGTAAAAACTAATGTTTTGAGCTCATCTGATCTTCGAATGCACACATAAGACAACTTACTGTAAGTAAATCTTCAATATCAAGGACAAAATTAAAAGAATTATCTTAATGGTCTCTCAACTGTCATTCGCAATTTGAAAATTTAGTCACCAAGATACAGACAATGTTTTTGAAAGCTTTAATCATCTTCCATTACTCTCTAGTAATTCCCTATCGGGGAAAAAAAAACGCTAAGAAGAGAAATTATGACAGAAAGTAGCAAACTGCTAAGTAATGAAAGTACAGAAGTACAGTTGTTAAAGAGATCCTCTTTCATTTCAAATCTTTCTTTGAACTGGCTTATAAAAAGAAACATAACGTTCACAAACAGAATGTAATTTGAGTTTATTACCTTATCATAACCAACTTATTACAAGCTAATTTGGGATACTCAAAATTACACCGAATATGCAGAAAGAAATGCTATCCCTGAATTAAGGGGCTCTGAAGCATACAAAGTACTTTATAATGATTTTCTCTCCCCAAACTTCTCTTCAGTCATACAGAGCACTGCGCATTTCCAAAGTGTTCTTACTAGTGTTTCCTCAGGCTGACAGCAGTTCCTACAAATTTTGACTAATTATAGGCCAATGACCTGCAGCAGACAAGCAACTTTGATTGCAACGTAATAGAAAAAGTCATATCTAAGGTTTTGAAAGCTGAAAAGTAGTTTACTGAAAAACTTTCCACAGTATATTATGCGGCTTTAAATATTCACCATAAGCAATAGAGCATTCACAATACCTTTCAAAATTGCAGAGCAATGTATAATTTTCATTCAAAACAGTAACTTGTTTTAAATTACAGTTCTGCAAATGTTGTTGAGAATGCCATGTTCAGAAAAAATATGAATATCTGTAGCAAACAATGTTTACTTATTAGATTTATGGTTTTATGTATTAATTCTTACCTAAGCTGTTTAAAAGCTTCTGCTTTCACAAGCGGTGTTTCTACAGAATGTTCAAAAAGTGCTCCTTCAGGCCCTGCAAAAAATAAAGAAAACCATTATATATAAAAATTCAAATGGAAAGAAAACAGCAACAGCGATTTATATGGCCACTTTGATATTAAAAATAATAAGAAAAAAGAGCAACCATATATTAACAGTTAATAAGACAATTAAAATATAGCTACAACACTACTATTACAGCATTGATTGTAACAACCCAATACACAGGTAACGCAAATATTCATGTGTAAATTTTAAAATGAAATCCAAAAAGTGTGAAGACAGAGAAATTTTAAACTACTTGAGACAACAAAATAAGTAGTAAGATTTTCAAAGTGCAGCTTCCATTAGAGTTAATAGAGAGAATTAAAATTCCACAAAATCTTTGCAAACATTACAGACCTAAATATTCATAATGGGAGAAAGCCACTGGGAAATATCAGCATTAATACACTAGTGGGGGGGGGGTGGTAGTAGTGCAATAGGGAATGAAGAGGCTTATCTGCATATTTAGGCTTTCACCTCTAAGAGTAAAACCTTGCCTTCCTGTGAGAAAAATTAAGTATGACACTAAAACCCCCAAAATAATCTCAGAACATTATTTTGTTTGTTTGTTTTTTAAATGGCCCTAAATAAATTTCTTATCTTCACAACCTACTTTATATTTTAAGCTTTACAGAAGTAACATAAAATATGATAGGAATATTACTACATTTACTGTTTTATAGACTATTACTTAAGAATTTATTCCTACAATACACAAGCTCAAGATACTAATTATATAATGAGAGGACTGAAGTCAGTAAGGTTCATCAATATCCCCTACACACCTTATGAAGCACAGACTATCTGCCCCTTCAAAGTCTAACAGAATGCTTATTCATACCCTTTAATTGTCCCCTAATTGCTTCACCTTCTAAGCAGAAATGTTTAAATCAAACATACATCTTCAAATTGCACTTCAGCATTAACTACTCAAACTGTAAACCTTTCCATAGAACAGAGCATTAGAAAATCACTGACAAGTCTCGGCAAATCTTTAAGACATGAAAGACAAACAAGCAGAACAAGTAGCAAGCTGGAGAAAGGGAATACAATATGCTTCTCCATAAAGATACCTATCCCCCCTGCCCTGCCACCTTTTCTTCAAGAAAAGTGGAGGCTAAGCAAATATATTCTATTAATTTCTTACCTTCTCACCACCAAAATATTACACAATACAACAGTCATGATACATAAATTATAATTTGCATTTGTTAAAAAGTTTTTTTGTGCAGTAGTTGAGACCATTTTATATCTGCTGAATGAATTTTATTGCATATAATTTTATGTGCTTGAGCCTATTTTCTCCCTTCTGTGGGCAGTCTTCCAGGTGGCAAGTTTGCAGGGCAGGCAAGGGAGTGAAAAAGTGGACTCCTATGGCCATGAGTAGTCATTTGTGCAAGAAGATCCTGATTCCAGCCAGCCCTGTGACTTCACCCCTACTGCCATGATAATATTGTTAGTTATAAAGCAGTAATTTGCTTACTAGCTAAATACACTGTTACAAGGTAGGTTTTACTGTCACCAATGTCAACTGAATGCATAAAACCCTACTGGAACAAAACGTTGATGTTCCATACTTCCGTAGCAGAATAATAAATGTCTGCAAAAGATGCGGGTCATTACTGAATGAACAAAAAGGTTGCAATTGGAGTACACCTCCGGGTAGCATTAATTGTCATGAAGGGTTGAGCTAAGCTTCACTTTCATACACTTAAATTTAAATGTCTATGATGTCCATGATGTAGGTGTCACAGATGACATAGAGGCAGAATTCATTTACCTAATTGTATGTACCTACTGTAATCTAAAATACCCTTGTTCATTATGCCTGGTCTCCAGCTGCCATGATCAAATGAAGTGTTTCTTGTAGGTAAAGCGATACCACGTGATGTCTCGCATATCCTAAGGTGTTTCAAATACTCCTGGATGCTCATGCTTTAGCTATGAACTCAGCCACTATATTCAAGGGAGATGAGTGAGCCATTGAACTCATCCTAAAGTAAACAACTGTATCTGGCCAGCAAAGTAGTTCTCCCCATGCGTGGTCTAGATCCCTCCTTCATGCTGTAGCCTGCAGTGACTGTATTGACTTCAGGTTCAATTCAGTTGTCTAAACTCAAGCACCAAGACCTGTGACCTGTGAGGTACTTGAGACATCTTGCTGCTCATGGCTTTCCCCAAGCATTTGCCCTTCTTAGGAGAACAAGGAGAGGGTCTGATGCTGCTTCATTCTGTCATACAGGCCAGAAAACATCTATGGAAATAGCATGAGGTCAAACATACCAAATTGTTGGAAAATGACAATTCCTGAGGTGTTGGATTGTACTACCTTATTCTTAGACTTTTAAATTTTCCCGAAAGATCCTAAATCACAGACATTTGCTCTCTGCTACATTATATTTTAGTTGAAGCCTTTCAGGTTTTCTTACAAATTGTTACTGAGTATTCCATAATTCACATAAATAAAATCAAACTAAAACTAAAACCAAATAGTCCCCTATATTGTACATAAAATATTGCAAGATGTTCTTTGTGTATTTTAAGCCTGAGGTATTCTGTTTCTTATGATATGAGCTTTTCAAAATTTAATTCACATTGATCATGTTCTTTATCTAAAACGTTTAAGAAATTATCTCAGTATGCAAAGTATTACTAATTCATCCTTCATGCTAATAGTATCGTTTAATTCACAACTTTAATAAATTAATTTGAAGCAGAGTAGGCATGAATCTCCTCTCACTCCTATTAATTTTACACTGAAATAGCCTCACTGATTTTAATGAATTTGCTTTTAACTTGTACTACAGTGTGAAAAAGGAGCAGGCAATGTGTCTTTCCACAGTATCAGCTAAAGTAAACAATTACCCTTGCAGTATAAAGACTAATATTGGACAAGTTAGAATACATGTTTTAGCATAACAATTTAAACTCATGTATGAATTATTTTTACTTTGAGCAGAGATAGACTTTTCCAAAACAGTTAACAATTATGCTGTTTTTCATATCTTTGCTAAACATGCTTTTCTGTTAAAGTTTAGCATCCCTTGGGCAAACAATAATTATTTGATATGGTTTCCTGGTTAAACACACTTGTAATTTCAATTAGGTTAAATAGCAAAAACTTAAGATAAGACCCTCAGGGATAAACAGAATTTATTAACACATTCATTATAACTTAACTTTGGCTTTGAAACACTAATTGTATAGTTACTATATTTGTACTTTTACACAGTGAAATAATATGACGATATC
>JASSUY010027083.1:0-11014 GCA_032466535.1 Forpus xanthops | reverse complement strand
TATCAAATTGATGTCTCTCCAACTTAAGAGACAAGGATGTCATGTGAGACAGTGTCAAATGCTTTGCACAAGTCCAGACAGATGACATCAACTGCTCATCTTATGAAACGATTTCAGGTAGACAGTGCATTATTCTGTTCACCAAAACACCCCACACTTCTTTTACGGTATGGTGCCCTATGATTATGTAGTGGACCCTCCTTTCCGTGGTAAAACACTTGACACCTCCCATGCCCTTTTGCTGTTGTAAACACTGGCAGAATGTGCTCCCATCGTCTTCCAGGCTCTACCAACTTAAAGATGCAACAGAAATAAGCATTTCTGGATGCACACTACAGGAATCCAAGTGATGCTGGAAGATCTCACAGATCATACTGTCCCAGAGCTGAGGCAGTGGTGTTCAAGACAGACAAAAAAGGCAAGGAAGGGCCTTGTGCAAAGGTAGTAAGTTGTTGGGTATTTTATACCAGGCTCTTTCCCTCGCTTCCAGTGGATATACAAGACATGCATATGGTGCTGAACTAAAACCATCTCCAAATACAGAGCATACAGTGAAAGCCAGGGGCAGCCGTACAGGAACCTAAGGAAATTCTGAGAAGGAAGTGCAGAGCAGGCAGAATTGGTCACTTACCCACCAGTGCCCTCCAGTGGCTCACATTCTGGAGCTCAAAGACCCCATCACTGTTTCACTAACGGACAGAAATGAAAATGCTAACATCCAGATGTCAAATACCTCTTTTTAAAAACCGATTTTTTGCATGGCAATCTCATATCTGGTATCATTGTATACCATATCCATAAAAACTTATATCCTATCAAGTGAATAAAATGCCCAAGAGCTGTGTAAAATAAAACGGAGACCAAAATGAAGACCAAAATGACTCCAAAGACAAAGATGTTTATTTGTACTAACTCTACAAATGGGTACACAGTCACAATCTTTAAACAAAATCAGCACACATGTCTAGGGCACACTGAGTAGATACCATTAGAAGATAATGCCTTCCTTAGTAATGAGTATTCATAAACCAAGCACTAGTTACACATTTAGGATCCCTTAACACAGGAGTGAATGCTCTCAGTAAGACTATTCCAGCGCCAGGCAAAAGAGTGTTTGTAGAACACGGTTCCAATCAGTTCCAGGATCATATCATGATCTTTTAGTGAGCAGTAACTATTAGTGGGAGGAAAGTATCTAGTGACAAGTTGACAGTTCTCAAGCACTGAAAAGCAAACACAAATGGTGAATTATCTATAGAAATTTAAATAAATTATTTTAGTTACTGAAGCCTCACTTTTTGTCTGAAAAGAACAAGAAAGTACAGACTGGAGGAAAGAATTTCATAAAACCCTTTCCTCTGTATTTGCCTTGGAATAGGCTTCTGTACAAAACAAGAATAAGATTTGGGGATTTCAGTGGTAGTAGTATTGGAATAATAAAGAAGTCACTTTAATATATATATTAATTTACCACATTCAGCTCATATAGCCCTTTATGTATCTTACAAAATGCTACTGTTCTACATACTGCATGTAAAAAAAAAGTTTACATATTTATGTATATATACACACAGATAAAGGCAAAGCAAATCAGCAAGGTATTAAAAAGCCAACAGAATCCATCAGAAGACACACTGAAAGCTATGCGGTAACAAGGAGCGTATGCTCCACATGTGCGCGTCACAGTGATTCCAGTCTCAAATCAGCCTTTTAATTGTCTAAGCAGAGTGCTCATTCAAAGTCAGCTCTACCAGCTATTTCCTCCGTTACCACAAGCATCTGATGTTAATGTAACTGCTGACCATCTGTTGTATTTAGCACTACATCAGAAATAAGGCAAAGTAACTTCTCACACCCCTGTATAACTGAGGACATTCACGAGATCTTCTGAAAATGAATGCAGGACAAGAAATTGTAGCCCTGAGCTGAAGCATCTTCCCATCTATACAAAGCTGTCTCAGTGCTCACCTCTTTCACTGCAATCCAGGCTACTTAAGGAAGTGTGACAATTATCCTCAGGCATCCCTCTTTGATTTAGCTAGCTTTGAATGAAAACTTGAAGCTTCACTATGGGTTTGTGCTCATGATTTCTGGCCTTAAAAACATCACTGAGAACACTGACCAACAGCTCTGATACTGCTCCGGGGTTTGGAGTCGATATTCAGAGTGATGGACATTCGTTCTGAGCTCTCTAAGTCTTGATGCTAATCCTTGTATCCCAGCTGGAAGAATAAGTCCACTCTTTATGTATGTAGATATATTTTACCCCAAAATCACACCTCAGTACACAAGAAAAGCAAGACATTTCATTTACCTGTCTTGCACAAACCTTAACAAAAAAAACAAGCCAACCCTACCCCCAAAACTCTCTGAAATCACAGCTTTTTCAATAATAGATAAAATGAACCTTCCTGATAGAGCAAAGGTGGTGCCTGAGAAAACCTAGTTGAGATACCTGGGGAATAAAAGAGATGCCTTTGAGAAGCTTCCTAGGAGACTGGTCGATAAAGTACTCAATCAGGTACCCATTAAAGTTTATCCAGTGAAAAAGTAACTTCAGAATTCAACATCTCTAGGGGTCTGGTTCAAGACTACAGTCCAGTTGACATGTCAGTCACTGGCAGGCACTGAAATGAATGCAGTCATTATACTGGCACATCGTAAGTCTTTTGACAACTTAAGCATATCTACCAGGGAATTCCCCAAACATTACTTGGAGTGCTGTGTGGAGTGCAATACCTTCCAGCTGATGGTTAAGCTAGAAACACAGCATGACAGCTTTGGGTAGTGGATACCCAACAGTATCCTTCCCCACCCACCAAACAATACCAGTGAGAATGATCACAGGTACAACACTGAAATGACTCCTAGGATCCAGGGTTTAGAATCCCCAAGTCAATATACCCCACTTGTTTTTGGGAATGCAGCTCTAGAAGAGTCTAACACCTGGGAATGTCAAGGGAGAAACAGAGAAATACAAAAATGTGAGGATAAAAACCAGGAAGGAAGGTAGTGAACCCCCTCTAGCATATTCCCTTTAAAATAGTGTAATTAAAACCTTTAAATTCACTTAGAAATAGGTTTCAAAATAGTCTGAGAGTTTTAAAGACTTTCAAAAATCATAATGTTCTTCACCAGAGTTCATTAAAATACCTCTAGCCTCCAAGCAACTGCTTATTTTGCATTAATATTGCTTAAATTAATACAATCATATCTATGCCAAATATTAACTTGGTTTTGCTCTGTATAAACAACGACAAGTTCTAATAGAAAGACTTCTAATATTTCAAGGTTACAAACTTGATTCAGTCTCCATCAAAACCAGTGTGATTCTTCTCAGAATGCCCAGTGGATTTTGGACTAGGCCTTAATGAGAGACAACAAAACACTGTGGTTTATGGTGTAGGAACACACACAAAAGTACACTTGTGTATATACACTGGATATGTTGTGTAACTTTTGCATTGCCTATCTTAAGCCAGTTGTATTTTAGCCAGTAAAGCAACAATCACCAAGCCAACGCAGCACGCTGTGTCAAACTAGGCTGTATAACAGAAAGCAATACCCATTCAGAAACATTCATGTTGTTACTGTTGCTTAGTGAACAGCTTTGAACAAATGTTAATGAGACATCCACTTGAACTCAGATATGAGCTTAAAAGGCAGAAATCTGCATCAGGATGATGCCTGATTGATTTTATATGTGCTCTGGGTGACTCTGAAGGCAGGATATCATCTCTCTCACAGGCTTCCCTTCATAGCAGATTTGATACACAGCAGTGAATAATGGAAACCTGAGGAAACAGGGTAGGGAAAGCAAATGCAACGTAAGTTTATTCTGTAATATTTTCATAAATGAAAGAAATAAAGTGGGGTTAGGAAAGATCAGTTTCTTTTAGTATCTGCAAAGTGTTAATGCTGGGCTGAAAAGCACTGGCTAAATACAGAACCTCCAAGCATCTCTAAAATGACAATAAAGCATCTTTAAAATGCACAGTCACTCTCATCAGCCTAGCTAACTCTAATGGGGCCTGCAGCATTCATTATGTATGGCCCAACCATTAAGTCATCTAGAAAGTTAAAAAATCTAAAACCTTGCATCTTTCCTTGACAATCTTACAGCAGTACTCACCCATGGTTAAAAAGGATGACTGGCACAGCAGTTGTGTATTTTTCTGAGCAATAATTCAATAACACAGTTGCAGAATATGACACAAAGAAACCCAAGAAGAAATTGAAGGTCAAGTTTTTAATGGGTCCAAAATTAAACATGGATTCTGAAATGTCAGATTCTTCAGAACCAAGGCTAACTGCAGGCTCAGCAAACTCCAAATGCATCTTATGTCTGAGTACATTAAAAGGGCTAGTTCTACAATGTTGAAATGAAAAACTGTAAATAACAACAGGCATTGGTATGCTGCTACCAAGGCTTTTCTGCTGAACTTTGTCTTTTGGCTATTTCTGTGTAGCCTTGAGATTCTTTTTGTAGGATGAGAATGCGGAATTTTATTCTTCCTAGACACTTAACTCTGCACTCTAAAAACACAGTTGGTTTATTGGGCTTTATTTTTTAAAGCAGTAACAAGTCTTGGAAAACCACTCTGAAAGTTGCTTTCGAAAGTGTTGCTGAATGGAACCTTTTATGAAGAACTGACACATACGCATCGGTAGACTGATGGCTTTCATATCTTTTATTAACAAAAAAAAAGAACAAAACCTGAAGTCTTCCATAATACACTCTATTTGTTGTAAGATAGGGAAAAAATAACTATCTAATCCCCCACAAAACAACCCAAACACAACATCCTGTCTCATTTAGAGCATCATTATCAGCAAAGAATGCAGCGAATGTTTAACTAGATTTTTTTCTGCAGTTAGCTTAATGCATTGCAGAGACAGACTTTAGTACCTTACATCCAAAGGAAAATGTAAAAAAATAAGTAACGTACTGCAGCTGAGCCATTAAAACTACACTTTAAAAACTCCTTTGGGAAAAGACAAAGTAGCAAGGCTTGGTCTTCTCACTGGCAGGCATTTGTTTTCTGAGTTGCGCCCTCTTCAAACAGGAAGAGATACATGCATCCCTTAACCTCACATGGAAACAACTGCGTGCATGTGGCTCTAGGAATCATACATGTTCTGACTTGAAACCAAATGAACGAGCCAGGAAAACCTGCTTCATTTCATACCACAAAATAACCCCCCACCTGTACCAGCAGATGGCAAGTTTTATTATACAGCAAACTGGAAACCATATTAGGAAAGAGAACTGCTATTTGAGCTAGAATTCATGTGGAAAGAAGCAGCCACTCTATTCAGATGATCACCTATGCATAAGCTTAATAACAAAGCCCTCTCCTTGGAAGCAAGTAATGAATTTACTAGAATGAAATTAGCTGTAGAGCCTTTTCATAAGTCTCCTTAGGAAGCCCATCTTCCATTTTAATGTATTTTATTCTTTTTAAATATTAAAACACACTTGCTGTGCTTTTCTGTGATAGCAGAAGGCAACAATACATTCTGCACACAGAAGAGTTCACAAATTTAATGTCACACTATTAGCTTAATCTATAGCAGTGTTATTTTGTGGTTCTATTCACTTCTTTCTGTGATTTTAACTGGGGATTAAGCTACTCATATTACCGTGATTTTCTTCTTAGCTGTTACCTTCAAGAAGATATCAAATATGAAGAATTATGGACATAAAAAAGGGGCATGTGGAACTGGCTTTATCTGTTCTTACTTACTTTTCCAGCATTCCTTTCTGCTTGAGGATACGGTACACTTCTGCAGAAGTCTGAGGTCCTTGAAGTTTCTGACCATTTAACATTTCTTGCTCCAATTGTTCGATAGACTAAACCATGAAGGGGGAAAAAGAAACAAAGGAGGACAAGGAGAGTTATGATAAAGCTTTCATAAGCCTGACAGCATCATCTGAATAACAATTAAAAAAACAGCTGCTGAGAGTTTTTCCTTTCTCAAAAACGACCTTAAGTGAGCATATAAAATATTCTCCTATATTATGGTTTGCAAAAAATTCTACTTAAATCTGCATCTCCTTCCTTTCTAACACTTTTACCCCCATTCTAGCCTTGTTACACTCAAGAGGAAAGAGAGGGGCTCTCACTCAGCACAGTTAGCATGCCTCAGATAACTGTACTGTTACTCCAACAAACAAGGAGTGTTAGTACTTGCAACAGAGAATTTTACCCAGTGAATGAGGTACCTTTCCAGTTTTAACAAAGGCTTCTGCTACACGTCGGTTCCGGCCACCATAACACGTTGTGATGAGATCAGCAACCCCACAGCTCTCCAGAAAAGTGGCAGTAGACACCTGTCCTTTACAAAACACTCTGGCAAAGGCAATCATCTCCATCAGGCCAAGGCGAATAACAGCAGCTTTGGTATTGTCACCGCAGGAAAGGCCATCACAGAACCCAGCTCCTACTGCTACTATATTCTAATAAGAAGAGACAAACCAAATGGGAAATGAGTCAATTATTGCTTGCAGAATTCTATGAGACACCAAAACACAGAGTGCAGATGTCCTTAAGAACTGCAAATACTTCACTATTCTAAGACTTCATCCTTGGTTTATTAGGGTTTCATTTTATTGTTTTGGTTTGGGATTTTGATAGCTATGGGATAATCTCTACAAAAGAAAAAACAAACAAACAAAGATGATATGTCTTACATTACTAGGTTTTTCAAAGGATAAAAGCAGAATAAAAGCTCTGGAACAAGCTGCCCTAGAGGCTGTCGAGCTATTATTATTAACTATCTTTATGGAAAACAGGTATCACCACACCCAAGCAAGGTTTTATCTAGATAAAGCTATTCCTGCCCTGAGGTAGGAATAAAGTTAGACTGACATCCCGTAGCCCTTTTATCCACATTTTCTTTATGATTATAGTAATACTGAATCACAGAATCATTTGTCAACTTCCATGCTGATATGCTAAGAGCCAAAATTCAGCCAAGCTAACAATTCAGTCCTTTTAAGTATAGGGAGTTCCTATATCAGCAATAGTTAATCAAGGATTCTCAGAAGGTTTACGACACAGGATTCTGAAGAAAAAAAATGTAGGGTTTTATTTTCCTTCAGACCTGGTGACAGGCTTCTACAAAGCATGTACTGTTTCTTCATGAGCAATCAGCTATACAGACCTTTCTTCAGTTTACAGACGTAGAGATTAGTTGAGATATGTTTGAGTGAAGTGATTATAAAAGCTATTTTCTGGCCTGGAAAAGAGAGACTAGCTTGCTCCTAAAAAGCAAACAAAAAACCAACCCAAAGCCCAATAACCCCTTACCAGAACTCCAAACAATCCCAAAAAGATGGCATTACAACATCCTCATAAAGCAAGGAAGCAATAGAAGTAGTAATAGCTTTCAGCATGTGACAATAGCAGCAGTAACCTCAACAGAAACTACAGGAGAACTAACATTAGGGCACCTAATACAGCACCGAGTGAGTTCAGGAAAAAAAAAAACAACCAACCAAATCATCTGTAACTATTGCTGAAGAAACAGCAACTCAGAAATTGATAATGAAAGTAAAAAGCTGACTTTCATCTGGTTTTTGGACTGTAAAAAACAAAACTTGCTGGTAGTTGCAGTGCTGTGTGGCCAGTCATGGCTAGATGAATCTGAATCAAATGAGGTCAGAGGACAAGTCACTGCTTTTTGAGCAGCCAGCTGAGCTCTAAAGCCAGCTGACCTTAAACACTGCAGACAGATACGCCAACATCAGACATGAAGCAGCAAATCAGACTTTTAAAGCTGGTACTTCAGATCATCCTGGCTTAAATGCTGCTTGTGATTCAGTCAGGGCATGTTTTCATCAGATGCCTCTCCCAGAGCAACCTCCAATATATTTTCATTTGGTAAGCAAAGCAAGAGGAAGTCAAACAGGTATTTAAGAAGTTTTCAGATGGGATAACCCATTTAAATGGGATGTACACATGCACAAAGTCTGTAAGTGTTTAGTGCTCAGCTAAAACCAACAATTTTTGAACAACCTCTAGGCTTTTTCCATGTATGTCTTGAACACTCCAATACTAAAGCTTTCTCTTCCCTCCAATTTTGCCTGCTTTGACTTTCCTTTCTACTCTGAAGCAGCCTATCTGGCCATAACTTACAGAATGATTTGGCCTATGGTATTTTGTTGTCTACTTTTACCTTTTGCAATGTTTGTGTTTGGAGCAACAGCAATATCATTTTAAGCAAGTCATACCAAGACTAGTTACTTCTAAGGAAATGGGGTGGGGAAAAGGGAAGCTGTGAGTCTAACTCTGAAACACCAAACTCCTTGTTTGTACAATGCCCCCATTGTATGTTCTTAAACATAGTTTGCAAATAATGAGGAAACAAGACAACTGGTTATACTCTGGAACACCCACCCACCCCTAGGAGACTGTTCTATCCTGGTCTACATAACCCTCAGACCACAACTATTACTTTACAGGGTCTACCACCTGGTTTTACTCAAATCCTTTAAGAATCTGTGACAACTCTCCTGTGTCTAATACACTGTAGAGAACTGAACTATACCACATTGAAAGTTACACCTCACTGAAAGACAAGCCACTCCTTTTAGAAATAAACC
Organism: Forpus xanthops; assembly: GCA_032466535.1. Classification (NCBI taxonomy): domain Eukaryota; kingdom Metazoa; phylum Chordata; class Aves; order Psittaciformes; family Psittacidae; genus Forpus; species Forpus xanthops. Next base: position 2,406 of record JASSUY010027083.1, on the reverse strand, counting down.
AACACAAAATCTCACAGAACTTGAGTCTCAGTCATCTTTCAGTCCAAAACAAGACCAAACCAGGCAGCTTGGTCCTTGATATTTCTGGGAGCAGGCACTAAGTTGAGTTTGTTTCAGGAAGATGCATAATGATCTGGAATCCAGAAGCTGGCATTAGTCCTAGTCATTTTAGACCACAAGCAAATTAACACACAGGAGCCTAATGGCACTAGCACTGTAGTGATCTTCTGAGAAGCAGACTCTGGGGCAGAATCTGTATCTGTCTGGTGAAAACATTGTTCTGTATCTGACACAGCTGATCCTGAACACTGCCACTGCCAAAGCCTACAGTTGAAGTTACAAGAGTTCCTGCAAATGTACATTTATGTACACTTCTGTGAGCAAAAAGACTGACTGTATTTGCATGCGCAACATGGGGATTCCATGTAAGCAAGGAAACTTTAGCTTACAGACAAACCGGTTGTTCCAAAGGCTCAAAAATACTGTCACACCACCACCAAAATGACTGTAATGCAACATTTGTCTTGGCCTCAGGGATTCAGAGCTCTCAAAGCCACCTCACACTTGAGCAAGCACATTTCCTCCATCTCAGCATTAACAGCTTTTTACATTAGAGCACCCAGCAGGCAAAATACACAGGATGATTTTACATTCAGTATGGTTTTAAACTACTAAAACACACTGCACTAACAAGCAACCTTTTAGCTGATCTGGTATCCAGAAGCTGGCATTAGTCCTAGTTATTCTGGACCATAAGCAAGACCTGGATTCAGTTATTTTATAGTGAAGTTATGCTCCAGAAGAGAAATGGTGATGCCAGGCAGTTCTCACAGTATGTGTCAGAATCAATGAGAGATGTCTTTCACTTCCACATGACCTGATGCAAACATGCCATTTGTAACAGAAGTCACAAATGCAAGGTCAAGAGATGACCACGAAATCACAGCTAACAAGCTTGCAGACTTTGCTGACAGATTGTTCTCTTACACAGTCTGCCAGTGCTCAGAAACACCCAATTTCCAATCCTACTCTGTTTACAGTAGGCTTGTGGAGTGCTCATGGAGGCCATTTCTGAGGCAACCGTTACCGCTCCATAATTAAATAGATCATTAGAATAGTTCTCTAATGCAAAAGCATTAGTAGTATTTTAGTAACAGAAATACTAATTCACCTGGGATGTCCAGACTTCCTCAAGGTAGTGTCAGCTCAGCACAGCCTGCTTTTCCTCCTGCTTACACATGAACTTGGAGAAACTCTTTGCTTCACATCATGGCTAAGAGAGGTCAAATGAAGACTCAACAAATAAAAGACAGTATCAGCAGGACTGTCAGGGAGGTTAAGCATAAACTGCTTACTTGCTCCTAGCAAACTTTAAAGTAAATAATGGATTTCATTCCCACTTAATGTCAGGAAAGAGTAATTGCCACAATTTCTGTAGTACCTAGACTGACTATCCAACAGTGACTGCCATAAACCACTTTGCAAGACCACCTTTGTAAGTAATACTGCACATAACCTGGTAAATAATAAATCATCATTCTACTTCTTATTTCTTTGCTTAAGCTGGAACCATAAGATTTAGAGATAAGCCTGAATCGACCTGAAAGGCAACCACATCTACTGCTCATTCTCCTTTCTAAAGTAACTGTCATATCTGTCTCGGTCCTTGGTTGCTGCCACTTGATGGTTTTTAACTCTCCAGATACCTGAATGCATACACGAGGCAGTGGAAGCATAGCCATTCTGCAATATCCAGAGATCAGTATCACATCCATGAGCACCCAGGAGCACATCCGTACATATGCCCACCTACTCCTACAGTGGTGTCATAATCTTTAAACACTTCCTAGGAAGACTTTCATCATCTGGCAAATGACAGCTGGAACCTGTAGGTGGTCTTAGATCACACTGCCTGTGAAGTCAACTGGATACCTTGAAAATGAACTATCCTAATTTGAAGTTCATCAATTTCTGACCTCAACCCTTAGAAAAGGTCAACAAACAAATGTGAAATGTGCTCAGGTCCTTAAAAGAAAAAAATGCCATCATAGAGAAGAACATGCCAAACATGCCAACAAGTTATTTTAGACAGTAGGTCTTCCTCCTCAGCATTATCAGGATCATTGCTTTGTAAAGGGACTACCACTGCCTGTTCAGCCAGTCTCTAAACTGACATAAGACTTCAGTTTTTATACTTCAGTATATTTCCACCAGCCCACTGTCAAAAAATAAAAGCAGTAAATAAAGTGGATATTTATTATATATATGTATATAAATAGCAAAAGAGCACATGTTCTTACACTATCACTGTGGAATAATTAGGAAATGTGGAATTAAACTTATATTTGAAATGCAGCATTGTCCACACATGAGGGAAAAACAGACTTTCAAGGCCTCTTGGGGTGA
>JASSUY010027082.1:0-11103 GCA_032466535.1 Forpus xanthops | reverse complement strand
AAGGCAGATAAATGTAAGTCAATGATATAGCAAGATATGGGTCACTGCCTTCAGTGTAGCTGTTTGAAGAAGTTTATGCAACCATGAAAAACCGAAAATGAGTCAGTCCCCTTTTCTGAAACAGTTGAAGATGCTGTTAGTGAGAAACTCTATTTTCCCCGTTTTCCACATGTCAAAGTGGAAGAAAATCTGTCAATTAATAGTCTTTTACACTTGAATGTCCATACAATTACTACTGCTTTCTTTTTGCTTTTGATGATGAGCTGAGAAATCAGTCTTGTCTATCACATGCTTTGGTAACATTAATCACAAAAGTGACTATGATTTAAGTAATCAAGGCTACCTAAGAACTTGGAAGCTAGACTTCCAAGATCAACCTTTTCAAAACATCAAATATTACATTATATGTATATACATCAATTGCTGTTAGATAGTAAAGCTGACTAGGTTTCCACATAACAAAATGTGCCAAATAGAACTAATGTGTTTAAGTTAACAAAAGCTGAATGAGTAACCAGGTCCAGTGGAAGGTATCTCTGCCTGTGGCAGGGGAGTTGGAACTAGATGATCTTTAAGGTCCCTTACAACCCAAACCGTTCTATGACTCTATGATTACATAACATCATTAAGAGGCTGGGCTTGTAGTTTTTAGCTGATCTCTGCTTCTTAATATACTTCTAGTTGTCATGACAGATGTTTTGATACAGCTCTGGTGCAGTGGGCAAATACTGCTGTATTACATCTGAAAATTGAAAATTATATCTTTGGATACATATTTTATAAAAGCAGCAAACTGAAAATTCAGGATTTTTTTTATAACTTTAATTTTATACACTTTTTAGTATCAGAGGTTTTAACATGATGAGTTTGAGAATCTGTTATTACAAATACAACAAATTAACCTCAGGATAATGGGTAGAAAGTGATTACCAGAACATAAATTTATAACATTCAGTCCTGGTTAGCAATAACAAAAGAATGGCAAGGCTGATTTATTAATTGCTAGCATATTTATTACTGTTCATGATTTTAAAATTATAGTACATAGAAAAAATTAATTCAAGTTATTGAAATGAGAAAACTATATTTGATTCTTTACAAAAGATTTTCATTTTCTCATAAATTTAGGAATAAGCATAACATTCATCAAATTATAAAGAACACTGCTGGACATGCAGCTTATTTTAAATGTAATATTTCATGAACAGAATGGATACTTAGAGTCAGAAAGTGCAAGAAGTCTCCTTGTGATAAATTTCAGAACCTCTGTCTCTACTGTGTTCTAACCTCTCCCAAAACAGTTCAAAAAAGCAGCAGGTCATAGTCCCATAAGTTACCATACCTGAGAGGGAACAAGATACCAAAAGAAAACAAAATCAACTTTTATTTGTATTGTCCTGCTGTTGACAGCTTTTTCTCATTATGGAAACATATTGTTTGCTAGCCAGAAGCTAGAAACCAGTGATCTACAGCACAGAAGGGCAAACATCTTTAGATACTTGATGAAAAAATTGATATTCTCTCCTGAGTGGTCAGAAATTACTGGGGGACTTGCCTCTTTTCCTGGATAGAGCTGGATGCTGACACATTCTTTTGTTACTGACTTTCACAAGTTATAGGTACAAATGCAGCATCTATGATATTTATAGTACCTAAGCAAGCAGGATCTGCTTTTAGCAGGGGGTTGCACTAAAAGACGCAGAGGTTCACCTTGATCTAAATTGTGAGTCTATGAAAAAAATGACAAAGTTGAGTCTTCTGTCAGAAAAAAACATGGTTTTATAAAGATTCTTTGATGCCAAAACATGATCCAGTTCTCAAGAAGGAAATACACATGCAACAAAATATTTATAAACCTACTGTGATGTGATCACTTTTCTATTGGACTATAGTAAAAGGTTTGGAAGAGGGACAAAGAAGTTTGAAAGAGTCTGTAAATGTGTTTCTCCTTCCCTAATGGGTTTTTATTCTCTGTCACTCTTTTTATTGATTTCTATGCTTCCAGTAATTTGAATGATTTTTGTGATGGACCAACATGAAACACCACTCCTAACAGCAATTTTATTTTACTCAGGGAAGAGAAATCCAATTAGCAGTTAGATCGGTTTTCAAAGACTGAAGTAAAAGGCCAGTTAAGGTTTAGGTTCTCAGACAGTGCCCAGCTGTGATTTATTATCCACAGTTAAACTTCAACCCAGACTTAGGTAATATTTTGTCACTTCAAGAATTTTCAACTCTACTTAGGTGTTGGAGCTTTTGTTCTTAAAGAGGGGATCTTTCTGCTGAGCCAAGGACATAAATCAGACTTTAAAATTCAGAGCATTCTCAGGGCTAACTGTCCTCCTGAAAAGATTTATTAAAAGATTTAGTACTACTAGATAGTTAGCCAAACTGCGCTGGCAGAGTTACTTGGGGAAATGCAACTCTGATGGACAGCCTGCTTAAACGAAGAATAATTAAAAGTCTCATAAATCCAGGTACAATAAGTGAGTTTAACAGATGAAGCAAGATCCTAACAAGTAATCAAAAGGGTATATTAGCTCATACCTAAGGGAATGTGCTTCAACAATTTGCTACATTTCCTGGAAATGAGTGTTCCCATGGTGTCTGTCCCTTTACAGCTAATGGGAGACCAGAGTGGTTCCCTTAAAGACACTGTTTTAGCACAGCAGAAGTTGAGAATTTGAATCTAGCAGGTAATTTCTCAGAGGGCAGAACTCTGAGAACTACATAAAAACTTCACTTATTTTGATAAGGAACATTTACTCAGATACATAAAAACGTGTTTTTTTATTTATTTCTACATATGAACATCTATATATTTCAGTAATTACTGCAGTGTGCTATTATGCACAAAACATAGGTATTAAAGATTGCTCATGCTTTTACAATGCCCATGAATCTTCTATAACAAATACACTTATAGGAAAGCATATTATCAGCTTTGCTGAAAGGAATGGTCTTTCAGATTTTCAAAGGTTTTATAAGCATTTAAAGATGCATTGAATGAGATATCATGTTCAGAGTTGGAAGTCTCTGGAACTTAAAGAGCATGCTGAGTACTCTGACTACCAGGAAGCATCTGAAAATTGCTTTGTCGTGAAAGATTCTTAGAATGCAAGTTCCAGACAGATTATTAAAAGATTATTTTCTGAACTTGGGAGTCTTCAGCTGAGCTTGAACCTCAGTTTTTGGTTTTATATTTTCTGTGCTTCATTGGACATGAACATCATTAGACATTTCATATATTATTGGTGTCTGGCAGTGAGAATAACAATCACTTTCTTTAAAAAAATTACTTCTTGAATGTGCCAGAATGAAAGCTCTAGTTTTCCGTGGAAAAAAAATCCAACAAACAGGTCACAAATTTTTACCAGTTATACCTTTTTTAATTTTTAAATTGTGAAATTCCTCATTTCTTAAGACAAAAGTCCTGTATCTTAGTGAGAAGTAATATTTTTTTTGTCCTGAAGTGAGACATTAATAATAAAACTGGAATCATATTCATGGTTTTGAAGCTGTGTTTCATTGCTTGAGTCATATTTTTTTCTGTTGTAGTTTTTGTTCCATGTAGCTAACAGCATTTACATTACTGTAGGACCTAGTACCCCCTCTCTGTGCATGCCCAAAGCTTTCTACAGCAGTCTGAATATTTAGTACCTTACTGGCTAACAGCAAAAAGCGAGTAGGAAAAAGCTACAATAATCACCCCTATTTCTTAGATAGCTACAATAGAGCACAGAGGTATTTATCAAAGGTCATGTAAAAGCTCCCTGGGTGACTAAAACAGTGGAATCCCATGGGCCATATGCTGAATGTAATGCTTTACCAATGCAACACCTTTTCCTCAATTCAATAAGGAAAATTATAAGCTTTAAACCAGTGACATGAATATAGAGTGGACATGGAAACATACAAACATCTCCAAGAATGATGCATATTTCTGTTAGAAATGGTGCAGTGCTGTGCATGCAAACATCTGTTTAAATATGTTAATTTGAAGAGTATGCAAAAGTTTATATTTACGAAATGCTGTATATTTCTGCAAGCCATAAAAGCGGCTATATTTGAAGGAGAGGTTTGCATCATTACTTGATAGGAATAATTCTTACTTGAATATTTGGGCACTCTTTTGTGTCATCAGCTGTTGGGGAAAACAGTTAATTTGGGACAGTAAGAAAACAGCAAATGGATGTACATTTGTATCTGTAGAAATGCTGATTAAGTTTTAGCTCAGTAAGAATAGCTTAATAAAATTCAGATACTACAACTTACACAAAATTGTTTCACTAGCAACACAGAGATTAAGAAAATATATTTTTACCACAATAAGAATTAAAAAAAAAATCATAGCTAAAATAACAACAAAATCAGCAATTCGAGCCTTCAGGTAACTTACAGGAAAGTGGCATGATTTCACAAAAATCTGTAATTGAAGATAAAAGAGAGAAAAAAATTCCTTTTTGTGCCATTTCTGTTACATCAGATTTGACAGTTTCCAAGGATTATGAGGGATAGACATGCTCTCCTAATAGGCCTGGATGATATACCTGAAAAGGCAAGCAGAAAATGAGTCACAAAGCTTTTTCAGACAGCAGGATCTCAAACCGTGACTCCACAAGGTCATAAAATAATCTGGGAAAAATGTTTATAAGCAACCCTTCAGGACACAACTTACCTTTAAAACAAAATCATTGATGCAACTAAATTTCCAAAACACTAATGATACCCTAAAAATCAGCATTTAAAGGCTGCAATTTTGTGTAAAACTTCAGAAGTAAGGAAGGTCAATATATTTGTGGGAAATTCCATTTTGGAGTAAAAAAATACTGAAGTTATTGACAGCATATAAAAAGCAAATAGGTCATAAACTTGACACCATTTTATTACCAAGAGTAAGCTTAATACAGCCTATATGGATTCGAGTCTTATTCTAATTGTTTTCTCTGTGGATAAGATACTTTTGCTTTAGGACACAATCTTCAGTATTTTAGGATTGGCTTTTAAAAGCCCTGGCATCCTAAGTAGACCACTAATAAGGTTTTTTTGGCCTCTGATTAGATGGCTTTAGTGTACTGGGTCCTTGAGACTGGCCAGCTGTAGTTATGACCTTACGTTGCTGAATACAGTGGGATCAGCTGATGAAGTAATATTGTCAATTTTGATTGCCATTTTTATCTCCTTGACTGGGAAGATAACAGTGCTGAAATACTCCACTAAAATATTTGGAGTCTGCTTGGCTTTCAGAAGTTATTCACACTGACGTGTTTATAACCTGTTTGCAAATTTTACTTGTAGGAGGAAAGTAGCTGAGAGCAGCTCTTCAGTCAGAGGATGTATGTAAATTGCTCCCTAGATAGGTTTGTCCCATTGTCTGACTTTGCTTTCTAGCTGTCCACCTGATTCCAGCAGAACTGTGCTCCAGTTTAAGACTGAGAGTAGCAATGCTTGGTTGTGTTACATTTTCTGATGGCTTTTTGGTACAATCAAGCATGTTCTGCTGCCTCATGGGCTAATGAATTTTGCTGATACATCTGAAGCACTTAGTCCTGCTTTGGAAAATCATTGGGAAAGAGTTTCTGATTAATGACTGATCAGTCTGCAACTCAGGCAATGATGATTTTATGGATAAAATTTGAAATATCTTCAAAGCTGCCGAGGAAGTCATAAGGTTGGGTACATCAGTATGTTGGGCACCATCAGCAGTTATATAGTTTGTGCCAGCTGGACTTTTCCAGATTGAAAAATGTCCAAATGATAATGAATTGGAGGCAGTAGATTTCTTTCAGTCCAAGGGACAAAAACATAACTGATTTTCTTGAAATAATTCTTACTTGCCTTCACTGCTGGAGAAAATTTGACTAAACGCTTTGGAAGCAAATTAAGTAAAAGTTAAAGGTTCCTCTCAGTTTCTGATTGTGCGTAATAATTGAATGTCTTTTTGTAGGTTTTGGAACTCTGTTCAGACAAATGGTTATCTGTTGACAGTCCAGTAAAGACTTACACTGCTGCAATATCAGAACACAATTATTGTAGACATTTAATGATTGATTATTGGTGAGGTTGGTCTAGTGAGTTACAATTAGTTCCAAAGACAACAATATGATCACACACTACAGTTTTATTGTAGTAAAATTCAGCCTGGTTCTTGTACTTCACATTTGCACTTATTCAGTTTTAATTGCAGTTTTTGCCTGTAAGAACTATGGAACGTTTTGGTTAGGACCTTTTTTGTGTCTTCACCTGATGTTCCTGTATCAACAGCTGAACATCCATGACATAAAGTCCATGCTTGGTGATTTTATTGTTTCAAAAATGAATGCTCCTTGACATACTTGCCATACTTCTAAAGAATCACCAATGTGATTTTTACAATTTACCACTTTATTAATTTTATAGCCTTTTTTTTTGTTATTTCTTTATGATTTTTATCATAAAAGCACTCTCGTAGAGAGTTACATTTGATGAACAATTTTCTGTTTGGCTTTTTTATTTGTATTTTCAAATACAATTACTCTATTAAGAGGGAGAAATATTCAGTTCTGTATATGACTATTTTTTATTATTTATTACTGTTCAAACTCTAAAGTTAAGACTTTAACAACAAGCTCTTTGAAAAAAAGTCCTGTAAAAGCAACAGTGTTTTTAGGAGTAATATATCTTACTCCATTAAACCATGCCAAGTTTTATCTCAAGTATATTTCCGACTGCCACTTTCCCTTCTTATTCACTGAATTATCATATAATACACATAATGATCTCAAAATCAAGTGGTTAAGATCTAGAAGGTGAAATTCTAAAGGTGGCATGTGTATTCAGAGAATTATTTGTCTGAATGAAGTTCTCACCCTTTTTTTGTTTTAAAGAAAGGGAAAAGTACATTGTAAAAATACCAAGCTTCAGCATAGGTGGGAACCATAATTGTTACATTGCCAAAATCAGATTCTGAGCTGTCATGGAAAACACTGTTTTTTCATTAATAGAAATATCATGTTTGGAAATGAGTTCATGTTCACTAATACTTTGAGCTAGCTTAACAGCTGTTGGTCTCATTTTTACCTCATTGCCTTGTGATGGCACATGAAAAAAAAGAATTAGTACCTGAAGTTACTAAACGTGGGTTGTGGTAATCTCAGGCACAGCTACAGTTTGGGTAGAGAAGAGATTGAGGGTAGCCCTGTGGAGAAGGACTTGGGGGTGTTGGTCTATAAGAAGCTTAACATGAGTAGGCAGTGTGCACTTGCAGCCCAGAAAGCCAACTGTATCCTGGGCTGCATCAAAAGGAGTGTGACCAGCAGGTCAAAGGAGGTGATCCTGCCCCTCTACTCTGCTCTTGTGAGACCTCACTTGGACTATTGTGTGCAGTTCTGGTGTTCTCAACATCAAAAAGAACATGGAACTGTTGGAGCAAGTACAGAGGAGGGCCGTGAGGATGATCAGGAGACTGGAGCACCTGCCATATGAAGGTAGGCTGAGAAAGTTGGGGCTGTTGAGCCTGGAGAAGAGAAGGCTGCGTGGAGATCTCATATCAGCCTTCCAGGGTGAAAGCGGCCTGAAGGGGGCTTATAAGGACACTGGAGAGGGGCTCTTCATCAGTGACTGTAGTGATAGGACAAAAGGCAATGGGTTTAAGTTAAACAGGGGAAGTTCAGGTTAGATATGAGGAGGACATTCTTTACTGTGAGGATGCTGAGGTACTGGAACAGGTTGTCCAAAGATGTGTTAAATGCTTCACCCTTGACAGTGTTCAAGGCCAGGCTGGACAGAGGCTTGAGCAACATGGTTTAGTGTGAGGCGTCCCTGCCCATGGCAGGGGGATTGGAACTGGATGAACTTAGGATCCTTTCCAGCCATAACTATTCTGATTCTATGATAAGTTCTGTTTGTGCCCTGCAACATTATCTCTACAGCTACTACCTACTATACCATCTGACTTAAGGAATGACTACCTAAATCTCCCAATAATTGAAAACTAAATGTTTCACTTAGAAATTAAAAATGCCCATTACTGCAATATCTGGCTCTGTCTTTAATGCTGTCCTCATATCATTTTGGTAAATAGGGTACTATTAGGAAGGCAAAGGCAATGGCTGACTGGCGTTACTAGAACTGATATAAATGAAATTATGTGTTGCTCAAATTAGCTAAAAAATACTGAAAAGTAAAAAGGAATTCCATATCACAGGGTAACTTAAGGAGAATTATACAGCATTATATATTTAGTATTTCCCTTCCACCTTATAACAGGAACTTAACACTCATGGGGAAATTTAGCATGGAGCAACCACAAGACAGGACCCCATCACTCAGTGTCACAAAATCTAAAATTTCTCTACTTAGCAGGATTGGAATAGCATGTTGATAGAGATTTCTGCTCTTAGATTTCTTGGACACGGACACATTTCATACTCATGCCTGCCATAGACACAGATTCTCCAGTCCAGTTCAAATGGTCACCTTGGACCCATTCTGGGAATTTTCACTCCCACCACTTGGCATGTCTGCCTCCTGGCTGATGGTCCTGTCCCTGGCTGTAGTGGCATCATCTTGGCTTTTGACTTCAGCTTAGTGCCAGATGTTCCTGCACAGAGCTCCTCACAGGGAGACTATTGTTTTCACTATTTATGGCTTCCTAAATTAACACAGAGTATGAACTAGGTAGCATACAAACAGGCAATATTGCTGACATGCCTCTCTGAGATCAGTCCACACTGGTTTAACAGCTCATTGACAGTACTCGCATCTTTTACTCACTCATAGATATTTATTTCTTAGGCAGAGGCAAGAGGCTATATAATCTAACTTGCTAGTACACTTTCTATTGTTACCTGTGTTTGTAATGACATGAACAGTGCCTTGAAGTTTGCATATGATTTTTTCATCCTGGATACAGGTACTGTGTTTTATGCAATCTAATTTCAAAGCCATGGCCTGAAAAACTTCTGCAGTTGCCCAAAATGGGGGATAACTTTTCTGTGAGTTCAAGACTGAAATAACTGCCTGGGAAATAGAAAATTAACATTTTTTATCTTGGCATTTCCAGATAAATGTGATTGTCATTTTGGGTCACTAAATCGAGAAAACTGGGCTGACCAAATATCATTCTAAAGCTGTATTATAAGTCTGTTTCAAATACAGGGCTATATGTTATCATGTACTTATTCAGACGAGGAAAAATGAGAGAGGAGCTATGGCAGGAGAGAAAATATTCATGGCAGGAACCATGCGTATGAAAGGCTATATATAGGCAAATAGTTTTTAAATTCTGCCGTTTCTTTTACTATTTGCTTCATAGCTTTTTCTAAAACATCATCAATTTTGAAAACTAATGCACAGCCTGTGAAATAAAAATTTGTGTAATACATTCATATAAATTCTCAGCTAATAAAAATTTCTGTGTACCTAAAAGGGGACATACAAGTAATGACAAATAGTGACCATTAATTTAAGTGCCATCACTGAAGGAAGACATACTCAAGGGTAGTGAAAGCACAAGTTCACAACAAGCTCTCCTTTAAAGATCATTTCAGTGTGCAACTTTGCTGTTGTTTGTTACACTATGATTGAATGTTAGCAGCATAGTATTTAAAGATTATCAAAAGGCCTCAGAAGTGTTATCATGTCTCCTGGTGAATACATGTCTTTCAGTTTTGGACCTCTTTCAAACAGTTGTCCAGCAAACCAATCACAATATTGACTGCTGCAGCTAAGGCAACTGCAGAACTTGGAATCGGAAAGGAAGTATTATGTGTTTTCATGCCCTGTAATAGGTACAGAGGATGACGTACAGACCAACAGACTTTTTTTCCCCAGCATTTTGTTATCCTTAATTCCTACAGTGAGTTGTCAGCATTTTCTTGACCTTGGCATCTCCATTCCAGTATTTGATCCACTTCCAAAAGCACACAACTCACCTCTTGAAGCTGAAGGTTACTTTTGAAAAAAAAATCAATTTATATATTGAGATCTTGAACCCATGGTAAAGGCTGGCCACAAGAAAAAGGAAAATCCAGTTTTAATATTCAAGTTGTCTGAAGTATGATTCACATTCCTGAGTTACCATATCATTAAGTTTTGCCCTGCAGGCTAAAGAAAAATATGTAACACTGTAATAGCAAAAGGTCTATACTCACCTTTGTGCATATCATAGAAGTTATGGTATGAGAGCTCAAGCTGCTGAGGCTGGTTTAGAGCAGGGTCAGATTACGTATCTTTCCTAGTTTCTTTTCCAATATCCTTAATCCCTGGCACTGCAGTCAACTGAAGAGCTACAAGCAGTGGCTTCTTGCCAGGTTATGCTGTTTAAGGAAGCACTTTTGCAGCTGACTTTCTTCTGGTTCCACCTGAAATGGTGGAAGAAAATTGAAACAGAATGTAAAAGAAGCTGATCTGAAATATTCTGCTGTATTTCAATATCATGGTTCATTGAAAGAGAAAGAAAACTTGTTTATTCTAATCCTCCCTACCATGCATTTTTGTCAACACCTCCCCCAGTATCCAAAATATCTTTTCATTATTTATAAGTACGATGGAATGCACGTTGTAATTATCAATTTGTTACAGAGTTGATCTAGTTGAGTTGAAAAGCTGTTTTCACTTACACAAACAGGATCAGAATTTGCCTGAAATGTTTACGAATAAATTTGATGAATAGAAATGTTACCATTGTAAACATTTTTCTACAAGAAACACACATGAATCATAACTGCCAGCTTCCAAAACATAAAAAAGACCCTTAACTGTTTCAAGGTAGCTGTTTCAAACATCTGTGGTCACTTTTTGTCATACAGGACTGAAAACCACATTTGAAATTAAATATGACAATGAGGCATTAGTTCCTTGGAATCAAGAAGCAAAAGCACATTTTTACTGTTACCATAGAATCATAGAATAGTTAGGATTGGAAAGGACCTTAAGATCATTTAGTTTCAACCCCCCCCTGCCAGGGACAGGGACACTTCCCACTAAACCGTGTCACCCAAGGCTATGTCCAATACAGACTTGAACACTGTCAGTGATACGAGCGTTCACAACTTCCCTGGGCAACCTATTCCAGTGCCTCACCACCCTTACTGTAAAGAGCTTCTTCCTCATATCCAATCT
>JASSUY010027080.1:0-11115 GCA_032466535.1 Forpus xanthops | reverse complement strand
GAAGAAGTTCTTTACTGTGAGGGTGGTGAGGCACTGGAATGGGTTGCCCAGGGAAGTTGTGAATGCTCCATCTCTGGCGGTGTTTAAGGCCAGGTTGGACAGAACCTTGGGTGGTACGGTTTAGTGTGAGTTGTCCCTGCCCATAGCAGGGGGTTTGGAACCAGATGATCTTAAGGTCCTTTCTAACCCTAACTTTTCTATGATTCTATGATTAATTAAGCAGTAAGCACCCTACAGATCATACAGTGGCTAGCTATATCTTTATCCTTTCAGACTTCCACTACTGTTTTAAATGTGATTGTGTTCAGAAAAGTCACCTGCTAATTGCTAGTCTTAAATATCTACATAGCACTGCTTCCAGCCACTGTATGTAAAATTATTTGATCAATATTTTATAGTGGTGGCTTCTTCAGAGGCAGAACCATTGATTCTAATAGTTTAAATCGAAGATAGAGGACTGTCATCACTCAACAGTAATTACCTCATTGTAATTTGAGTTAGACACTTAGTAATAATAGTTAGAATACAAAATTGATAACTGGAAGCTTTTATAAATAAAACTGTTATTGGTGAGTCATAAACAGCAACTGAGAGAAAATGAAAGATGCATCTGTGTGGCACTTGGAGCCACCAGATCTGTTTTTGCTTAAAGAAGAAGCAGCCAGGTTATCAGAATAATGTTTGTTTCAGAGAAATAAATAGGCAGCTGTAGAAGGAACTGATACCTGTCCTTCCTCCAGTGAAGCATGCGTTTTTATCTGATGAAGCTGACGGTGCTCTTCTTCCATATAAGAAAAGGGAAGGATATCTCCGTAATGAAAAAATTATTTATCCCTGCTGTAGATAAAAGATCAGGAGCTGGCTGTGGAGAGAATTATTACTTCTCCTTCATCTAACCTTTCCCCTGCCCTTGAATTTCTTGTGCATTGGGAGTCCATAGTGAGTGCTGTCACATGCACTGTCAGTACATCAGTGGGATTTGCCTTTCCTCCAGGTCTATGCCCTTTGCTCACACTTTTTCCCAGTCTTCTGAAGAATATTGCAAGGAAAACATACCCTATTGGCCATTTATCCTCAATTTTCACAATACTAAAAGGCATGTACGTGTGCAACAAAGATGAGAATTTCTTCCACTGCAGGAGTAGGTTCTTGAGATCCAATGCATTTACTACTATGAGTTTAGCAACTGTAATTTTTGTCTTGCAATTAAATTTGTGAAGAGCACAGAATTAATTTAAGCATGACAGATTTTTTTTGGCTGATGTCTCTGCTGTTTCAAATTCTATATAAATTTCCATAGAGAATGGGCATGAAATGCTTTAATTCAGTTGTGACAGCAATTAGCAACATTCATGCTGCCTTTGCACTGAGAGAAAGTATTAGGTTAAAAGTTAAAAGGCAGAAAAGCACCAGACATAGCTACTATATATTTTGGGGTTTGTTCTGTGTTGTGTTCTAGTTTTATGGATGAGAAAATTTTTGTTAAGTCTGAATTGTATCACCAGTGTAATTTTCTGAGTTAATAAGGCTACACTAATTTTCCTCTTTGCTCAGAATATTCCTTCTAATCTCTTTCATCAAGATCAAAATCTGAAGGTATATTTTCTCACAGAGATAGGTTTTCTGTGTGTTTAAAAGACTGCTCTTCCTTTATATTTGTTATCTTCTTTCTTTTCCTTTTGGTCTGCTTGGTGTTGATTACAATGCAATCAAAACTTCTTGCTGTGGAAGCAAAAGTTTGATGTGAAATGATATTGGTAGCTGTCACCACCCAGCCCTTCTTCATTTTCAATAGGTCCCAGGAATTTTTGGATAGGAATGTATAAATTGAAAGTAGTGAAAGGCACAAACCTCCTTTGTGTGCCATTACGTCCATCAGTCTTCAGAGGAACTTCAGGTCGTTCAAGTGTAACTGGTTTGTGCTCTGGAACTGGGAACTTTCTGCCATCATTCTTATCATCCCTATTTTGTCCTGCTCCTTTCTCCTTATTTCTTTTTCCCTGATTTTTTTTTCTCCCAGCTGTTTGTTCATGTTTTTCTTCTTTTTTAATAAAGCATTTTTCAGTTTTTATTGACATGACCTGGTTAACTGGTCTTTTAAGGTAAACTAAAGCAACACCAATAATACTGTCCATTCTTGCATCTATTTGTAATTATTAACGAAATATTTTCTAGAATACAGCAAATATGTCCTCTTTTTTCTAATGCTACCACACACATATCAGCCTAAATATGGGTGACTAAAAATGTTATATGTGGTCAACAATCAGTTCTATTGCTAGCAAAAAAATCTACTGAATGGTACAAGACTGTTTAAATAGCAGAGAGATCATTATATGTACTTCTAAGGATCCATCACTGTTCTGTCCTACCGGTTGTTTCAGCCTAGTGTTCTTATGGTTGACTTTAATGTACTGTGCATGTGCATGGACCATTGTTTCTTGTTGTCCTTGTGGTCCTTGGCCTATAGTCAATGCACAGTGTCTGATAGCCACATATCTTTGTGGAGTTTTGTCCATCTGCAGCTGATTTGCAGCCTCAGAGCTGTTATCTGTAGAAACAGTCAGTACTAGAGCAAAGGTCAGTGCTATAACCAAAGCTTCACATAAATTAATTTCTTTGATGTGGACAGGCTTTATTATGGCTGAAACTTGCTGCAGGGTTTTTGTTTTCTTCATGTAGCCCAGTGCTGTGGCTGTCTCAGGATTACTTACATGAACATAATAGATATAAACAGGAGCGGAAACAGTTCACTCTGTCATGAATGTAAGAGGAACTGCATGTGACCTGTAAGGAAAGTGCAAGGGTTCTTTGTTATTTAAATAGAAAGCAACATTTGAAAGTCCAGGTTGAGTAAAATAACCAATAAACTGTCCAAATAAGATTTATCAGATTTGAAATTTTGTGATATACCATTATATACATGAAGTCTTTAAGGTTGTGCAAGTGTTTCTGGGAGTAAAATTATGCTGCCTGTAGCACATATGATATGTAGCACATTATGATAAATGTATGCAAGTTATCCAAATGTCTACGTGGTTTGCCTCTAGCAGACTCTACACCAACTTGGATTTTACAGCAGATACGTCTTTGTCAGTAGCATATTTCATTCTATAGTGAGACATCCTCTAAAATCCTCATATTGGTGATGAGTTGGCAGTGAAGCTTTAGGTAATCTTTTCATGAGAAGGATTCATTGACAAACCTTCTAATAATAAAGTGTTAGGTCAAAGTTAATTTGAATGCTGCACACTGAGATGTCATTCTTTCCTTGCATTAATGCTTCATAGAGAACACATCGCTGCATTAAAGCAGTTTTAATAATACTGAGTTGCATCCAAAGGGTCAATGGTGCTCTCCTGTGACATTAAATTTCTGTTTCCTGAGGGCCACTGCAGTGATGCTCTTTGTTTTCCGACATTAATACCATACTACTTATGGGACACTGTAATTTCTTCTGGTATGTGCAAATTGCTGATTATGAAGACTTTTGTTATGCTACAGGTTTGGGGCTTTTTTGTACTTTTCAGTAAGTTTAATGTTTATTCAACAATTATATTTATAGGCTGTTTGAACTCCATTAGAAGTTGCAAAACAGTATAACTTAAAAATTCTTATAGCTATTATTATTTTTCTATAATGGAATATGTGATAGTACAATGTATAATATTCCAATAAAACAATTCTATATGCGAGCATATATAGTATTCTAAAATACTATATATTCAATGAAGAAAATGCTTTTATATTATTTTTTTTTTTTAATAGATAAGAAAAAATGCCAAGACAGGACTCGGAGTGTCAAGCTAATTTCTGAATTACCCTGCAAATATATCAGGGCCATAAAGGAAGGGATGGGGCTCTAAAGCTTTTATCACACTACTTGAGTATGATGCTTATTTCATAAATCCCACAGGAAATCTTTTGTCATTATTGCTCCTGTTTTTCGTGTAAAGTCTGCCCTAAAACTTTTTTGTGCTGCAGATGGATGTCAATAGTACTGGCGAAGTTCAACAGTCAAATATTTCAATCCTCTCCAAATGAGTGTTCTGGAGTAAAGGTTCAAAAGATTTTTTTTTGGGGGGATAGAGTTGGTTACATTTATGATATTATGGTTGTGTGCTATATTTGTGAGCTGGAATCACTTTGGTATATACATTTGTCAAGTATTGGCCACATGGTGTATGAATCCTTGGTCTTAGAGAGGGAGTCAGCTCATTTTCTGCTTCCTCTCAGGAAACAATCACCATTCCATAGAAACTTCTAACCTTAAGAAATTGTAAGCAAAATGTCCATTTTCTAGGGCAACATCTTTTTTTAGAAATGGTAAAAGAACAGTATTTACATCTCTCCATGAAACAAATTGCTGATATGAATCCAGTTATTTTATTTTTTGATCTTGAAAAAGGGATAAACTATAATTAGAAACAGTTTGTTAAACCTTCATCAAAAGAAAAACCCTACAACCCAACAGTACAACAGAGAATATGTTCAGACATCCCCCTCACTGTGCTGGGAAAAGAGATTAGAGTACCATGCAGTCATGAAGTGTGGTGGAAGAGAAGTAGTGCGTGGTTGCCCTTTTATATAAAAAATTAATTTCTTTTTACCAGAAAGAGTTAGAATTGTATCATCTTCAATTGCTCCTGGAAAATTTAAGATTTTTTTCCTTCAAGTCAAGTGTATTTCATTGTCTTTATAAAAAAAAAATAATAAAAACCTCCCACATCAAACCAAAAATAACCCCAGTGAGAAATAATGAAATACAGACGCTTCATCAGATTTGCTAGTTTATAATATAAGCAGTCTATATATGTGTGTAAAGAACTTCATTAATTTTAAAATGTTGTCCTACCAGTCAAAGTGATTCATGTTTGCTGCTTCTCAAAGCCTTTCACAGAATTCAGAGATGCCAACTTTTTCTTTCAAAATGACAAACAAGAAAGGAATTTAACATCTTAAGCTTCCATTTTAGATGGAAAGCCCACTTTTCAGAAGTGATACTGCTCAATTGTTCCTCAGATTGTATTTATTTCTCCTATATTTAAAATCATATCATGGCACCGTTGATTTTAAGATTTGCTTTCATCCAAAAGTAAAAAACATGCATGTGTCCAAGACTATTCTGATGCAAGACATGGTCCTGAACCAGCTAAAAGTGTAGTGTAATCTCAGCCTCTGCTGGGAGCTTGTTGTTTGTTTGCCAGTCATTCAAATACAGACATAAATGACACAGGACTAAAAGCCTTTCTTTTATATATTTTAATTATAATTCCAGCTCGATATTGTGACAGGTTTGCTTTTTTTGAAAAGTTAAAGACCCTTGTAATAAATAAATTAAATTGTTTTGTTCACTTTGCACATTTCCTTACAAAATTAATCAGAAATGGAAAAGCTTGTTTAATCATGGGATATCTTCTTGAAGCAGATGCTTATCAGTCTCCCAAATGTAATATTTGTTGTCAAAGGTTCTGTGCAAAACGTGTGCATATTTGGCTTCCGATGAAGGAACCATAACTAAGCAGACCTTTAATTAGTATTTTGTCACATTGCTGCTTAGGCAATGTTTGTCTGGAACTGTGTTATTCCTATGCAGGATGTGAGGATCTCACAGTTAATTTTCTTTTAAGGAAGACTGAGAATGTCATATTTTCACTGGAGGGGTATGTTCCTCACATAGGAAGGAGCCAGTAGTAGTTTGAAAGATGTCATTGTTTACTACTGACATTTCCTTTGCTTAGAAATTGCTTTGGTAAAAGATATTCAACCCTAACAAAGGGTTAGAAAACTAGTTGGATGATGCTAGTAACTTATTGCTACTGTAATTTCTTTTCTTTTTTTCACCTTAATTTCCATTTTCTTAGGACTTGTCCCTTTTGGAGCAGAAGGAGAGGAAGGTAAAATGAAACCACACAGATAAATCCATCAATGTTTGTTTAGGCTTCAGAAGTAGAGGGGTTTATCATATAGTCTCATATAGTTCAGTTAGCACATGAAAACTACATAATTACATTGATGCAATTCAGTCTGATATATATGGTTTTTATTGCAATAAAAAATAGTGGGTTTCTGAACATTGTTTGTTAGTTACACAGTTACAGAGTTAGGATATAATTTCAGAACACAGCTTTGGTCAGATTGGCTTAAATTTCCTGATGAAAAGCAGTTTCAGTAGTGGATTTGGATAGAAAATTTAACCTCAGGCAGAATAACTGTATTGATGTTGCTTGCTGTACATTCTAATTTTGCTGCAATGATCTTTGCTTTTTAACTTTTCTTTACAAAATGCATATTGATCATGAAGTATCATGTATTACAAATCATGGTTGCCTTCCATTTTGAGCAGGAGCAGTTTTTTTGAAGTCTTCAAATCTACAAATCCCAGACAGAGGGAGAATAATATATTAAAAACTATCTATTCTGGTTCCCTTATGGCAGCCAGAATGCAAGAATAAAAGCTGTTTTGCTCCTGTTTGCTTTAGGTTATCTTGATAAGGACTTTTTTTATTTGCAAAAGGTCTGTGATTTTTGTAAAAGAGTGTGAATGTTTCCAGGGCAGGATTAACTCCATTGTGTTCAGTTTTCACATCCTGTATCAGAGGTCTGATATTCTGAGAGAGAGGAGTTTTGTCAAGAAGCAAAACAAAACAAGATGCTTCTCATGATTAAGCAAAACCCATAAACTTCTCACAGGAACTTCCATTTTAGTTATTTTAAGCTTGTTTGTACACACTGGAGAACTTTCTGCATTCTTTCATTAGTATCGTCTAATGAGTGAGCCCAGTTTGTTTGAATACCTGAAAGCCAGTTCATATAGTTAAATATTGATTATTAGGCTCAACATAGGAAAGCTTGAGTAAAATTCGATTCTTCCGACTTGTATTGTGCAGTAGGCTAGGAGAGATAACACACCAGTTATTTCTAAGTCAGAAATATATATATACTCCAAAAAAGATAATAGGACACATGTAATGATTTATGGCAACAGTATAAGAGAGAAGCTCGTCATCTAGGATGTTCTGTTTTCTTGTGCAGCTCTTTAATTGGCAATGAATCTTGGAAGTGATTGCTCACAATCAGAATGAATTGAATTCTGAGATTTAATCCACAAGCCATTGTGAGAATGCATTTGTATAAGAAGCCTGACCATTTTTATTGACTGAGGGCTTTAGGATGCAGGGAAATATTTTGTCTTGGAGACAAACAGAAATGCTTTAATGTCTTGCCCACGAAAATAAATAATGCTCTCACAAACACTATGTGCCTAGCAGGAGTACCACAAAGAATTATTGTGCTGTGTTTTCTGATTGAATCTGGCCTGCAAACATGAAAAAGAAGAATTTCAATCCTGCTTTAAATGCAGGTCACAGAACAGCAATAGAAAGCAATCACTACTGACTCTGATACACACATATGTTACAAAAGGGAACAGCAATAACAAAATAGAAAATTTGTCTGTGCCCTGAGCAGTTATGGGGACAAGCTGCTGTGCTGGTTCAGGCTAGGATAATTTTCTTCATAGTAGCTAGTATGGGCTGTTTTGGGTTTGTGCTGGAAACAACGTTGATAACACAGGGATGTTATCAAGCATGCTGAGCAGCGCTTACACAGAGTCAAGGCCTTTTCTGCTCCTCACATCCCCCCACCAGAGCGCAGACTGGGGTGCACAAAGAGCTGGGAGGGGTCACAGCTGGGACAGATGACCCCAACTGACACAAGGGATATCCCATACCACGTGGTGTCATGGTCAGCGTGTAAAGCTGGCGGTAGAAGAAAGAAAAGGAAGGAGGGGACATTTGGAGCGATGGTGTTTGTCCTCCTGAGTAACTGTAACCTGTGATTGAGCCCTCCTTGCCTGGAGATGGTTGAACACCTGCCTGACCACGGAAGTGGGGAATGAATTCCTTGGTTTGATTTGTTGGCATGTACAGCTTTTGCTTTACGTATAAACTGTTTTTATCTGAACCCATGAGTTTTCTCATTTTTACCATTCCGATTCCTCCATCCTGCCATGGGGGGTGTGAGTAAGAAAGCAGGTGTGCAAGACTGAGCTTCTGGCTGGGATTAATTCCTGACAGATTCAGTGCTGACTGTAGGCGCAGTACTTATCTTCTATTGACAATGAAGATTAAACTCACCTAAGCTTTTCACTAAGGAAGCCCTGGATTTTTTTCACCATTACAGGATTTAGGAACTTGGAAATTTCTGGTGAACAGCACCTAGCAGCTATTGTCGAGTCTCAGCCTGTGTCTTTGTGGCTTCACAGAGAAATATGGTCCCTTGGGGAAGGGACCAGTGAATTTGTCTTAGTGAGGCACCTGGCTGTACCAGTGTTGTCTATTCTGCTGTTGGATTCTCAGCGCTGGTGATTCCTGGATGTCCTGGGACAGACTGACTGTTGTTTTGGTAAAGCAGATTGCCTGGGGCTGGTCTATAAACGGCTGGTTGAGAAATAGTGAGCACGCAGCAGCCACTGAAAAGCAGCTCACTGCTTACTGATACTGACACCTACCCTTGCACCCATCAATGTGTGTACATGCATATACATGCTGGATCCTCCTCTAAGTGCCTTTAGTTGACCTAGTAGATGAGTAGCCTAATGTAATATTTTTCAAGGGAGTATCTTCTTCATCTCTCCTCTTCAAAAGACTCTGTAAGGGGTTTGGTATATTGAGCGTGTCTGAAAGCAGTAAGAGAGTAAAAGTAGCAATCTTTCTGTCATAAGGAGGAAATACTGGTGTACTTACAGTGTACACAGAGACTCCCTGCTTGAGATGTGAGATGTAAACTCTGTTTGCTAAAGGTTGGCTCAAATATGACCTGTTTCCACCAGAGGCTTCTCAAGCTATTTTGTCTTATTTATAAACATAGATACCTGAAGTTAATTTGAACAGATAGAAAATGGCTGGTTCAATAAGCTTATGGCATTGTTGTCCTGAAAACATTCTCCTTGTGCTTTGTTCTTTGTTTGGGAGCATTTTCCAATTGTTAGGAAATAGTCAACTTCTTTTTTGTGGCACTGACTAATTTTGATTGAAAATAACTGAAGAATTTCTTGCTGATATACTGCTCTCCCTCATTGCTCTCCCTCATTGCTCTCCCTTGACGTATTTTCATGTGCTGTTTCTCTCATCAAAGCACTCTTCTAACATATAAATTATGATAATCTTGCTTGCTAGATATTGTTTTCCAATCTTCCATAAAAATTGAAAAATCTTGTAAATTAACTTCTCTTTTACTGTATACTTTGATTCTGTTGCAGATTATTAGCTGCTACTTTGCCTTTCTCTTTGTGCAAAGATAATGCAGCCATCCATGATTCAATACCCAGAGTTCAACTTGAATCACATTCCACCTCCTGCTATAATTCTCTTTCATTCCATTAAGCACATAGTCAAGTAGAAAAGTTCAGAAATAATAGTGCAACTGTTCTCTGCTGCTCTGAAATTAAATATGAAACTCTGGGGTATATTCTTTCCTTGATTCACGTGCATATATCCTCCAAATTAAGGGCTTAGATCTTCAGATCAAAGTCAGAATATGCAGTACTTCATCATACATTTTCCATGTCAAGTGGAAGCTGAGTTTCAGGAACTAGTGGTTCTTAAATTTGACACCTTGACTGCAAAAACTGCTACCATGGAATCACTAACCACTTCAATCAAATATAGTTCAGGAACATTTCTGATGCTTTTTAAGTAAAATAGGAGTGCCCAGAGACACTTATTAACAAAACTGTATTTTGAACAAATCTTCACTGAAGGGAATAATTAATTGAGAAGCATAAGTCTTTCAGAAGATTTCCAAACGGACAGAGTGTTCGTAGGAGAGTAGTTTAAATATTGTGAAACAAGGGAGGCTAAACCCTGGTGAAGTATTTGAGAAAGACTGAAAGGCGGTGTTTATTTTTCTCCTGTGTTGTATTTATTTATCTGTTCCAGGAGCTCAGGAACTGTTGCAAACCCAATCACACCTAACGCACATCACTTAGTCTGTGACTTGTCGCTGCAAAGAGCTCAAACATATTAATTGAAACCCAGTAGTTTTATTGAAATATCATGGCTCAGGAGAGTGTGAGTGTCTCTGGTTTATCAGTATTGTCAGTATTCCATACTGCTCAAATCCTACTGTATCCTCTGTGGGCATAATGGAAAAAAATACCATTGATTAATGAATAAAATGGATCTTGAAATGTTTTTTTTTTTACTAAATTTTATTCCAGTGGTGGAATTCCCTGAGCAGTATCAAACAGATTAATTCTGAGGAGAGAAAGAGTGAGTAAGGAGTGAACATGGCACCATCAACTATTGCTTCCTAAATGTGAAAATAGGGTCTTGCAATTCTTTGTACCGCAAGAAAGTTGAGCAAATTGATAAATAATGGTCTACAGGTGAACTGATTGTGTCTGTAACAGAGGCAGACTTACACACCTTGCACAAAAATTTCACATTCTGTAAAGTTTTCAGATGCTCTAAATTATGTGAAACATGGTGTATATGTTGTCATTGTGCCAAGTACTTACCTTAGTTGCTTATTCGCACTGGCTTGGGATAATTTTCCTGAGCAAAATCCTCTTTTTTGACAACATTGTGGTTTTTGTGCTATGAAATCACTTACACAAATTGAGTGTTAAGAAATAGCACTGTCCTGGGTTCAGCAGCAGCAGTCATTTTTCTCCTTCTTAGTAGCTGGTGCAGTGCTGTTTTTTTGACTTTCGGCTGGGGAACAGTGCTGATAACACTGATGTTTTTAGATGCTGCTCAGTAATGTTTACTCTGACCAAGGACTTCCTGAGTCTCATGTTTGGCCAGGGAGGAGGGGAAGCCGGGAGGAAGCAGAGACAGGACACCTGACCCAAACTGACCAAAGAGGTATTCCGTAGCACAGCACATCATGCCCACTATATAAACCAGTGACAGTTACCTGGAACAGTGAGATCACTGCTTGGTTGGGCTGGGTATTGGTTGGCGGGTGGTGAGCAGTTGTATTCTCTTCCCTTGTTACTCCCCTTATCATTATTGTTATTGGTGGTAGCAGTAGTGGTTTATGTTATACCTTAGTTACTGGACTGTTCTTATCTCAACCTGTGGGAGTTACATTCTTTTGATTCTCCTC
>JASSUY010027078.1:6917-70067 GCA_032466535.1 Forpus xanthops | reverse complement strand
AGTTGCATTCTTTTGATTCTCCTCCCCATCCCCCAGGACTGGGGAAGAAAGAGGGGGGAGTGAGTGAGCAGAACTGTTTGAGGGCCTCAAACCACAACATATCAACACCCTGTCACCCAGAAAACAAAGTCTCACTAGATAGTATCTTCATGAACTTCTGTAGGCTTCCTGAATGTGACTCCGCTTGGCTTGAGATACACATCGCATGTGACCTTCTCTGGATGGCTGGGAAGAATATCCCACACAGGTCCTTTCTGTGCCACATGCAGAAAGGTTGTACAGAAGCAGACATTTTCAGTGTTTCATTTCCTTTAGCTTCTGAAGGTGAAGTGCTGCCACTCAAAAAGGTTTGCATGTTACACTGAAATTCAATCATCCAGAGGTGGACTTAACGAAAAATAAGAAGCCATTATTTTTGTTGTTTCCAGGTAGATTAGTGACTATTGTGACATCCCCCAGTCCCGGGGAAGAAAGAGGGGGGAGTGAGCAGAACTGTTTGAGGGGCCTCAAACCACGACAGGTTTTAAAAGTGTTCTTTACAAGAAAGACCATATCTAAACATATTTTTGTAATTATTAAAATTAAAGCCACAGGTTTGAAATGTTTAGCTGGTATTTATTTTCTGAAAAGAAATATCACAACTGCAGTAAAAACAATGTTTCTTCTGTTCATGATAATTGTGGGAGTAGAAAGATATCTGAGTGCTTGATATTTCCTTATTTTAAGGGAATATATTTGGTACAAATTTGGATGAAGGAGAGGCTGTGGATATCTTTTACCTGGGATTTAAGTAAAGCCATTAAAACTCATTCCCACGTCATTGTCCCTGAGGGACTGGCTGTTCATGGTCTGAACATGCATACTCTTTGCTTGTTATAAAACTGTCTAGATGTCCAGGTGGAGTTAAATCCAGCTGGTGCTTGGTCACAAGTGATGTTCCCAGACTTAGTCCTGGGACCAGTTCTGTTTAATATCTTTATCAATGATCTGGATGTGGAGATGAGTGCGCCCTCAGTAAGTTTGCAGATGACACCAAGTTGGGTGTTCTGTTTGAGGGTAGGAAGGTTCTACAGAGGGATCTGGACAGGCTGGATTGATGGGCTGAGGCCAATTTTATGAGGTTCAACAAGACAAAGTACCTGTTGTTGTTGTGGCCCAAATGCAACTCTATGCAATACTGGAGGCCTGAGGAAGAGTGGCTGGAAAGCTGCCTGGCAGAAATGGACCTGAGGGCATTGATTGCCAGCCTTCTGAACATGAGCTACCATGTGCCCAGGCAATCAAGAAGGGCAATGGCATCTAGCTTGTATCAGCAATAGTGTGGTCAACAGTATTGTGAAAATGGTTCTCCCCCTGTACTAGGCACTGTTAAGGCAGCACCCTGAATACTGTGTTCAGTTTTGGGTCCCTCACTACAAGAATGACATTGGGGTGTTGGCATGTGTCCAAATAAGAGGTTTTAATTGGATGTTAGGAATAATTCTTCACAAAAAGTGTTGTAAAGAGTTGGAGCACACTACCCAGGGAATTGGTGGAGCCACCTTTCCTGGTAGCATTTAAAAAATGTGTAGATATTACACTTAGGGATGTGGTTTAGTGGTGGACTCGGTAGTGCTAGGTTAATGGTTGGACTTGATGATCTTAAAGGCTTTTTCCAACCTAAATGATTCTGTGACCTGATATATATGCTAGTTTGGAAAACTGAGCCCTTGATTTTAGCAAAACTCAAACTGATATAAATAAGTGCAGATGTTCTTTATTTCACTTCTGATGAATCTGGATCAGCTCCCATTTCAGCATACAGAAGTATGTTGTGTTAGATTCTCTCTTCACCTTGAAAAGGTTATAATTTTTAGGATTCCAGATTATTTGAGATTTTTTAAAGACCTCCCATAAAATTTACAGACCACCAACCTTTTCTCTATTGAGCATCCGCAGGTTTTAATGCCCATAGCCACAGCGCTTTGTCATTAATGCTCTGTCACTGATTTCAATATTTTAATGCAGCAAACAATAAAAATCTGACAGATTTTGTACATTATTATCATTTTTACACAGATTACTTCTTCCTGAGAGTAATAGTTTCTTCAAATGTCCTTGGGGGGCTTGTGACTACTATTGAACACCTTGCTAAACCTTAACTCAAGAAAAGATTTTGTCAGTGTCTCATTCTGGATGAAGGACCCATTGATACCATAATGTGTCAATAATGCTTCTAAAATGTTAAGAAGAAGATATGCCACTTTATGGCAAGGTGGCTAGTTCATCATGTGCTCTCTCTGGAGAGCCATGAAACTGTAACTGCAATTCTGTGGTGGGCTTTGGCTCAATACTTTCTGGGAAGGTCAGAACAATAGAATCTGCACACCTTGCTCCAGCTGTGCAACATTTCCCTTGAAACTATACAAAGATTTATCTGGCTGTCACATCCTCCAAACCTCTGAAGCAGCAAGTTCCAATTCCCTATGGTGCTACTTGCATTTTTCAGTGCTGTTTTTAGATTGCACACAGTTTGTTCTCTTTCTCCTCTACATTTTCTTTCACTTTTACTACATTAAGATATATATATAATATTCTAACCAACTACAAAAATATTGGAGATGAGGAGGTTTGTGGGAGGACAGGACTTTGTAGATTAAGAAAAAATATTCCTGTAAAGTAGATCAGGCCATTTTTAAATTCACTTCATTGATCTCTAGGTCTGATTTTGATAACTCTGACTTATTAGAAAGTAGTATTTATCTGATTGTTTACCTAATACCCAATCAGTATTTATCTGATTATTTACCAGGTGGTGAAGTTTCTAATTCACAGGAAATTCATTCATAACAATTAAAAACTTTCTTAGAACTTGCTGGATAACTTTCCATGGAGACTTTAAGATGCATTATTCATCAAATAGCAAAAATCTAAATTATTGGAAGCTCAGCTGCTAATTAATCCAAGAAAGCAGGAATAATTATATTTGTGGCATCTAATTTATAGGTCACATAGATGTAAATTTCACAAAGTATATACTTATTTACACCGGATCACGTACATCAATCACAGAAGAAATTTTTAAACCCATTTCCATTAGGAGAAAAAGCAAGGTGGATTACATTGTTTGATTGCTCTCTCACTCACTCTCCCCTTTTTCTTGCCCCAGTCTCGGGAGGATGGGGAGGAGAATCAAAAGAATGCAACTCCCACAGGTTGAGATAAGAACAGTTTAGTAACTAAGGTATAACATAAATCATTACTGCTACCACCAATAATAATGCAAGAGAAATACAAGGAAAGAGTACAACAGCTCACCAGCCATACACCCAAACCAACCAAGCAGTGCACCCCCTCACCTGATACCAAGCCCAACCATGCAGTGCCCATCCCCCACCCCTCCCCCCACCCCCTTCTGGGTCTCTGCTCTCCATTTTACATCCTGGGCATGATGTGCTGTGGTATTGAATACCTCTTTCACCAGTTTGAGTTAGGTGTCCTGTCTCTGCTTCCTCCTGGCCTCCTCCCAGCTTCCCCTCCTCCCTGGCAGAGCATGAAACTCAGAAAGTCCTTGACTAGACCAAAACATTACCAAGCAGTAACTGAAAACTGGTGTTATCAGTGCTGTTCTCAGGCCCAAAATCAAAAATGCAGTGCTGCACCAGCCACCCAGAAGGAGAAAAATGACTGTTTCTGCTGAACCCATGACAAAGTTGTTTTTTGCGTGCTGTGGAAACAAATATTCCCATGTGAAAACAGCTTTTTGCTTCAGGAAATCATCATGGATACTGACAAAAATGTAGGGAAAACAAGTATTAATTAAAATTAGAAGTGTAAAAAAGCAGTGGATTTTAAAACACTATGATTTTTAAGAATGCTGCATTCTTTTCAAGTTTGTAATTTCTTTCATCTTTGATGCTCATTTTCTTCATATCTTCAAGGTTTTTACCACAAGGATTAGAAATCTGTGTTTCTTTATCTTTGGAAATAAAAAACAATTGTCTACTTAAGCAAGATTACCATCATAAAACCTGAAGCTTTAAGGAAAATGCTAAAAATGACAACTTCCAATCATTTACACAAAAAAATAACAGAAGTAATGCACACCTTCATAGTGTTACCTAAAAATGTAAAAATATATATATGTGCACACACAGACAAGACGCACACATAAATGCATGTATATGTATACATGGATGTGTAAATATATATGTGCATGTAAATATATATGTGAATGCACACACACTCCTGAGAAAATATACCGGAGTGGTACAAGATAGGAACTGTTCATAGCAAGCAGCAAGTTTGTCTGAAAAAAAGTATTTGTGAGATAAAAAAACACACTCCAGTTTAGAGACAGTAGTTGTCAGATGTCCAATGCCTTCCCCATCTATGAAGATCTACATATATATGTATTTTTATTAATTTTATGGTTATTAACATAGAAAAAAAAATGACAAAATTACATGAACTCGTAGAAGTGCAAATGTAAGTGGCATGAGGGGGAAAAACAATGTCTTTTCACTAGCAGTTCTGTGTTTCAGCATTCTTGAATTTTTTGTCTGTGAAATCTTAAATAGTGGAAGTGCCATAAAGTTTGTTTGGAGAAAATGGTGAGAGAAAAGTAAAATGGCAGCTAAAAAAGCAAAAGCACTGAGTGATCAGAAGACGCTTTATGCTCCTGGATCCTGTCAGTAGAGTGAGAATGCGTTCCCTGAGTTGGCTTTTCATCAAGCCCTCAGAGGTTTACAGTAATCACACTTAAATAAATGAGCAATATAAGCAGGTTTTAGCATTCACCATTAAGTTTCACTTGTTATTTGCTCAGCCTGTCTGCAATGTCAGGAACCTGTTTGTTAAAAAATTGGATCTGGGCATAATTTAGTGGGCTCCGGTGAAATGTTGCTGGTCTTGATGATTCCCCAGTGAAAGGTTATAATGCCAAGAGAAAGTTCTAATTCTGAGTCTGTTGATGAGAGTAGTAGCTGATAAAAATAGCTGAGCACAAGTAAGAGTCCGCTAAACAATAACAGTGTTTTTCTCGTGACTGCTACTGAAATACTGGGCAGCATTCAGCAGTATGTTAAGTTGAAAGATATTGATCAATTAGAGAATTTAGTGAAGAACAACAAATTAATTACTAGAGGTCGATGAGGATTTAGGAGACGGATCAAGGTACTAAATTAGGTATGTGATGATGAAGCAAAACAAAGAATAAGTGCTCAGATAAACCTCTCAAATTTGCTGGGGTTCAGTGTCTGAGGTGGTGCTACATGGTTCACATGACAGAAAGATGTCACATTTGTTTATGTGAGAAAGAAAAGCCATCATTTACAGGGGGTGCAGGGGAACGTGCTCACAGTATTGAGGCAGCTTCAGGGCAGCTGGGCAGCTTCTGTAGCTGAATGGCTCTCAGGTAGCTGCATCTCTGTGCTCCTGTCTCCCTTCTGCTCTGGGATGCTAACATGTCATCTGCTAGGAGATGCATATATGGTCCTGATGCTACACCGCAAACGGCCCCACAGCAAGGCTTTAACCATATAGGAGTGTGAAGTGGGGGCAGCAGTATGAGTCTTATGCTGAGCATGTAAGATTTAATCAGTGAGAAAGTGTGAAGATTGGTAGGTGCATGCAGAGAGAGAAGTACATAATGCAGTAAATGAAGATGCAGCTAGGTGTAAAATAAAGAAATTAAAAAATGAAGGCATCAAAAAAAAGGCCACAATAAAAACAAAATTAAAAAAAAAAAAAAACAAAAACAACAAAAACCAACCAACCAAACAAACAAAAAGCAACACAAGAGGGAGTTCTACTAAGGAATTGGCTCCTGAGAGAATCTGGAAGATGATTCACTACTGGTATTTTTAACATTAGTCTGTATGAAACACAAGAAAGTGTGCTTTTTGGACTGTGCCTCCCTTAGCAGAGAAACAGTTTTCATGATCAGTGAATCTTCTTCAATTTTAATATCTTCAATTTTCTGAGTCTATTCTAAAAAATGTTTATATTTCTGCCCTGGAAGGTGCTGCTGCTGAATGAGAAGAATTTTTTTACTGTTTTGTCATGGTTTAAGCCCAGCTGTAAATCAGCCACACCGTTCGTTAGATTCCCCCCCCTCCCCCTTCTTCCACCCACTCCCAGAGGGATGTGAAGGAGAATAGAAAGAATGTAACTCCCACGGGTTGAGGTAAGAATACTCCAGTAACTAAGGTATAACACAAATCACTACTGCTACCACCAATAATAATGATGACAAGGGAAACAACAAAGGAAGAGAATACAACCGCTCACCACCCACCAACCGATACCCAGCCTCACCGAGCAGTGAACTAACCCTTCCGGGTAGCTTTCCCCACTTTATATAGTGGGCATGATGTGCTGTGGTATGGAATACCTCTTTGGTTAGTTTGGGTCAGGTGTCCTGTCAATGCTTCCTCCCGGTTTCCCCTCCTTCTTGGCAGAGCAGGAGACTCAGAAAGTCCGTGGTCAGACTAAACATTTGAGCAGTAACTGAAAACATCGGTGTTATCAGTGCTGTTCCCAGGCTGAAGGTCAAAAACACAGCACTGCACCAGCTACTAAGGAGAAAAAAATGACTGCTACTGCTGAATGCAGGACATGTTCCCATGAAAACAATGAAGTGCAATGACAAAGAACTTGTGAGGGATAATTAGAGCTATTAGCTAATAGACTAATAATATTTTTCTCATTATGTAGGGTGGGAAGGGGGAGGAAGTAGTCAGGCATGTCTCATACCAGAAGCTCTGAGTCACAACTCAAGGTTTTGTTGCATTCTTGCAGCATTTCCCTTTTATGGTGCCTGCCAGTTGTGTCCCAGTAAGAACATGTGAATACTGCCATTTCTTCTCTATTGCACTGTATCTCCTCTTCTGTGCACAAAGAGAGGGAACAGGCAAATCCCCTTTATAAACTGGTATCTATTAGCCTGTTTCTTTCTATCATGTCTCAGAGAAGCCCCAGGACTTCCTCTGATTTTGTGAGACAAGTCACAAACACGAATTACTTCCTTAGATGTGCCTTTTCTTCACATGAGCAGGGAGAGAGGTGTTGCAAGAGGAGGAAGACAACCAAAATCTTCAGCATTCAGAGGCTGAAGATCTGCTATGAAACACCTTCGTGGGCCTAGCTCACATCTCTGGTATGGATGCTGGTTTTACAGAGACAGGAAAATCACTGGTTTGGAGTCTGCCCTTGATTCTTTTCCTCTCTGCATTCATACACAGCAGAGCCTGGTGTTACGTTTTCTGCTTAGTTACTGTTTCTAATGTAGGATGCAAGCAAAATTTTCTTTCTGATCTTCTCAAGCCCTCTGTATTTATTTAGTTGCTTGCCATCACATTTTCTGGTTTTCTTGCTTCTCGTCCTTTAGAAAAGACCACATTGATTTTCAACCATGGCGCATACATATGCATGAATATCTGTTAAAAGAATAACATTACATTTCAAAAATATGTAGTCTTAGAGATGGTGATTATGTGTCTAAGGAAGTACTAATTCATTTTGGTTGATTCTCATGATTAGAACATGACCAGAGAATGATATATGCCTAGTTCACTATAACAGCTCCAGTTAGCACTGTAGTCAGAGCACAAATTGTAACTGCACCACTGATATTGCATTCCAGGTACTATTATACATTAACCATTATATATTTGTACAACTATTAATACCTTTCAAGTGTTTTTTTCTTTCTCAATGGTCTAATTTTTTAAACCACACAGACTAAAAAAAGAGGGAGGTTATGCTTTTTACTTATGAATATTATAAGTTCTGTGGTGCTTATCTTGCTTATTAAACTCTTGAGGTGTTTATCAAACCCTTGTTAAACACAGTGCGTTACAGTGATGACCTGCTGAAGTAGGCAAGGGTGATGTTTTGTGGATTAAATACTGCTGATTTAGAAGGCTTCTGGTGGTTTCCAGGATAAATTTGGATCCCAATAACAAACAAACAAACAAAAAAAAAACAAACAAAAAAATCATTAACTTTGAATAAAAGTCTTGCAATCATCTTGAATGATGCATAGCTAATCATAACAGTGCCAGCAAATCTGTCAGCTCTGTTATGTCTAGAAAGTACTGCCTTTTGTTCATAAAGGTTCAACTGCCACTGTGCCTTCTTAAATGTCTGTTCTCCACAGCTGTGCTTGAATTTAAAATCCAGCTCTGTATGTAGTTTAACAGTTTAACAAAAAATATATTTATATATATATATTTATCATTTTTTTCTCCTTCTAGTCTTGGAGACTGAAATAGCTTAAAAGATTTATATTTGACCTTCTAGGTTTTCTCTGGTAGTTCTGTGTTGTTTCTCATTCTAGTTCACTCAGAGCTGCCTCAAAACTTTATCACTAAAATTCAGTAGGTTCATATATAAACTTGGGGATAAGGCCCAGAAGATAAACATGGTGGTAGCAAGAAGGGTTTGTTCAGTTCTGTGTAATTGTACTATTATTTAAAAAAATTCAGTGTCTGAACCAAATTTAAGTCTGCTCTATAAAAATAATTCTCTACCTGCCAAGAACTTCAGTCATGTGATAGTGTCCCAACAGTATGGGTTACGACATGGTTTATTTTCTAGCAATTGAAATTCGAGGGTCAGTAAGCGGGAAAACAAAAGGAGAGTTGTTTTAAATGTTATTGGTTTAACACTTTTTTTCCCATGTAACTAATACAGCAAAAATTTATTTGACTATTCACATTTCTTTGGGCATGCATGGGTCTTTAATTTAATAAGGGAATATTATTTAGCCTATAAATTGAACGTTGACAATAAAATTGAGTTTATTATATGAAACTGAGCAGCAAATAACTTTTAATGTGTTCTTAGTAACTTTCATCTGTAACATTAACATATGGTAATTTCTTACCAGAAGTGAATCATGAAATCCTTCTTCTGGTTAAAATATAGAAATTAAAACCACGAATGAGAAGAACTCAGGAAAAATAATGGTAAAAATGGTTCTTCTAATCTACAAAAAGTGTAGCAAGATACACCACCCACAAATCTCCTGAAGGTAAAATACAGTTTGAGAAGTCTGTATTTTAAAATTAATATTTTTATTCCTCGTGTCATTAATGGAGACATTAATCTGACATGTAAGACACTGTCCCTCATTGTATCTTAATGTTATCATCTGCTATATAACAAGAAAGGCTTTATAGAACAAATTTGTTAAAATAAGAAGGAAAACCTAAATCTTTTTCATGTAGACTGTGCTATGCAATTTTAATTCTAATTTTGATTGACTGTATCAATGGCCCATTTATCAACTCTATCCTAGTGTACTTTGTAGCTTTGCAGTTATGGAGCTGTGCTGCAAAGGATTCAATGAAAGTGGAGAAAGTGAAGCAGCTACTCATAGCAGACACTTTGAGCTATTGTAAAATTAGAGGACACTAAGTTCTTTTCAATTCTTTTTAGGCTTTCTTCCTGATTGACTTTTGTCTTAATTCATAAACAAGATCCTTGCATTAATTTTTTTAAGCGCATAAAAATGGCAGATCTTCCAAAGTGGACTTGAAAATTGTACTTTTCCTCCTTTGTTTTTTCTTAACACAGTTATATTCATTATTAGATCTCTCCTGCCAAGTTTCTATTATATTCAGACAACTGGACTTGGATTCATTTTCCTCATAAGGCAGTCTGCTCTGATAATGACCAAGCAATCAGGTCACCTTTTAAAACGACCAGTATAGTCTTTGATTGGCAGATATGTATACTAAAAATTATGCTCTCTTTATGGCTTTTGTTTTCTGTTCTGCTCTAGTATCTTTCTTCTCTCACTATTTTTAACTGTGGGAGCATATGTACATGTAACTAATACTGGCCCTGATCTCTTGCCTTATTTGTAATATTCCTCTCTAAGATTTCTTTTTCAGAGCCAGTTATATACAGAATTTTAAATGCTGCCTTTCCAGCTCTTTTCAGTTGTACAAAGCTGTTCTGTTTCCCTTCCAGCTCATTTTGTAGCTCCTGCCTGTGAGCCAGAGTTCTGTCAGTTCAGTTTTCATCCTCAACCTCGCAACTTTACCAGCAGTGATATTACAGAGAAATAGCAAGCTGGATATTACTTCTTCTGGCCTTCTTTAGTGATATATAGATACAACCACTAAGCAGCACCCTGCCTCAGGCTGGGCAGCCACAGAATTTTCTCTGCATTGCAATATGCAGTCTGCTGAACAAGAAAGACCAATCTTCTGAAATGGTTCTGCAGGTGGTTGCCAGGAAGGGAATATGTATCTTTGAATCAGGTCTTAGGCCAGAGTCTTTTCAAGCTATACTTATGTGCCCAGAATAGTGCTGGGATAGACTTGATACAGAAAAAGACAGAGGATAACCTGTAGGCAAATGCTGGGACCATAGATATTATGGTCCTATAGTTTCTTCTAAACTTCATATACAGGAAAACAGAGTATGATACAGCCCCCATCAGTTTGTTTTGCTGTAGTAATGTCACCTCTCACCTACTCCAGTGAATGACTCTCAATATCATGGGGATCCCATGAGAGATTATTCCTAAACACGAAAACAGTCTTAAATATGAAATACAGACATGAGTCTATTGACTGACATCAGCACCTCATTAAAATAAGTGGTAGGAGAATAGTGCAGGAAATTGAATATCTCCCCTTTTTGCCAGTGGGTCACCAAACAAGTAACCAGCCAAAATTCCTACTTAGTTACAGAAAGGAATATATTTTTTTTTAAGATTTTGGTAGCTGTTTCCTCCACCCGTTCAGTGTTGCTTCCTAGGTATGCCATATTCTAGATTTCCCTTCAGTTTTGTTTGATCTTATCTTCTGTGTTTTTTCGTTGTCTGCTCATTGTTGCTATACCTTAGCACTGATTTCCTAGAATAACTTTAGGGCGTGTCAGTACACAACCTGTGTAGTTGCCTACATGATGATCAACCAAAGAACAATTCACATTTATTTTGGAAGGAAAGGTTAAGAAGTCATTTGAAATTTTTTGACAGAGATTTTTTTGAATTTTGCATTCTTTAATGGTTTTCATGTCAACATCTGCAATATATAATTAGTATTCACTTTTTTGGTGAGATTTTCACTGCAGTGACAAAGCGCTGAGCCACAGAACCCTCTGCCCTGTGTCTTGCTTGAGAAAATATGATTCAAAATAAAACTCTCAGTTCTTTTATTAAAAGGGTTCTTATACTAATTAGATAAAAAGCAGAGAAATAGTTGCTTAGTCCTTTCCCATACACTTGCAAAGAAGATCTAAAGAAGGGTGTCTTTGTAATGTGAATAAAAAGATCCTTTCCCATTTTCTTTAAAGGTTTCAATTTTCTCATTTTCAGAGTAGCTTACCCCATACCTTCTTCCCATTTTCAAGGCTTCAGAATACAGTCCAGGAACAATTTAAAATCACCCTTTTACTTCTGTACCTGTTAACAGAGAGACGCAGGCAATATTGAAGTGCACAAATTCAACTTTTCTGATGACTTTTTTGTTGTGACTCATCCGTTGCCCCTTGAATATGAGGTTTCTCTTCATTTAGTTGGAGAATGCATTATTTACCTATTTTCAGTTTTCTTAGAATCAGTGTATTTTGCAGGATTCAGGTCATTTTGTATTTGATATAGCAAGTACCATTTAAGTCAGAAAAAGCCAAACCAAACCAACCAAACAAAAAATGTTCTGTTTCAATGTATTTCTATGTTTAAAAAGTAAAATAAGGATTAATTATGAGTAGCAGCAGCACAGCAAAGTTAGGTATTTGACCTACTTATTCTTTCCAAATGTTGGCAGTCTCTTGCGTAGGACTATAATATCTCAGTTTTATCTAACGGTAACGTCTCAGTACACCATAGGATTAGTGTCTACAAATGAAGTTTGACATTTATAAATGTCTTGCAACTAAAAGGGAATAGCAAACAGCTCTTTCTCTATGTTTCAGGCTTCAATGTAAACAATGTCTCATTTAGTTAGAAGCAAGAGTGTTTAATAAACCTTTCCCAAGTGTACTGGTCCTTCCATAGATGGAGTTAACTTTCTTCATTGCAGCCTGTAAAGTGTTGTTTTGGATTTGCGGCCAATGCAGTGTTGATACCACACCAAAACTTTGGCTGATGCTGAACAGTACTTGCACAGGGTCAAGGATCTGTGTCTGTTTCCCATTCTGCCCTTCTCTCCCTGCCCATGTTCAATGGGTGGCTGCTGCAGGGTTCAGAGGGATATAGGTAGAACAGCTGACACAAAGGGGTATGCTGTATGATGGAATGCTCAACAATGAAAGCACAAGGAGTGGACGAGGAAGAGGGGATATCCATGGGAATACCCATGGTTATAGATACCCCCTTTGCAAAGTACCTATCATGCATGCTGAGGATCTGTTTTCCAGGAAGTGACTAAACATCTTCCTGACATTTGGAAGTGCTGAGGTAATTCTTTTTCTTTGTGCGTGCATATTTTACTTTCTTTATCAAACTGTCATTGTCTTGATCCACAACTCTTCTCAACTTCCTTCTATTTTCTTCCTATCACACCAGAGAAGGGAGTGAGAGGGCAAATGGGTAGACATTTGTCTGTTATCCAAGGCTGCCCCTCAACATCAGGGGTTACTGGCAGAATCATTTTCAGAAAATCCTGAATGAATATGTTTGAGAAACAACTCTGCAGTTTGTTTTTTTTTCACCCATTCCCAAATATGGAAGTTCTATGGTTCAGTGATTGACCCTGTAACTACTGTTATCACTCTGCTCTTAGTTATTAGGTGCACATAGAAGTTCCTGGATATATCCATATATCCATATTCCTGGATAATCCAGGTATAAAAGGATTCTGGAACAGTATGTCCAGCAATATTTTTGGAGCTCAGGCATCTCTTTTGCTGAACAGTAGAAAAACCTTAATAGCAATTGTTGGATCACTTTCAGTTAGCTTGAGTGATTGGTATTTCTGGCTGAAGATTAATCACCCTGTAAGTAACAACCATTTGTAATAATAATAAGGGTAAATTTTAAATTATGCTTAAGTGATTGGGACTTCCACTTCTCTCTGAGAGACTTTAATTCCCTAAATCACTAGCCAAGAATACGTTTAGCCTCCTTGGTAACTCACACTTTTTTGAAATTATACTTTGCAGTAAGTGTATTCAGACTTTTTTCAAATGTATCTGTTCCCTTTTCAAAGACAAATTAAAACAGCCAAGCTGTGTGGGAAGTCTAAGTTGTGGACATATGCTACTGAATTAATTTCTTACATACGTGATCAAATACAGTGGTATAACCATAAGGCTAGAAACCTTTCCCTGCTCCCCCATTCCCTAGAGGTTTACCAACATATGTAAGAATGTATAAGCTATGATGAAGGCTCAATAAAACAGTGTATTTCTGGGGATTCAGCAGCCACAGCTCTCTTGCCTTCAATGGAAATGAGAGGTGCTAAAAAGTTCTGAAAATTAGGCCTTAAAATGTATTTACTTTGGTAGACCCAATTTGATAATTTCTTAGAAAGAAAATCTTTGCCATTTATTTGCTCTTGGCAAACATCAATCCCTGTCATTCATAAACTTCATACCCTTGCAAACACTCCTGTGTAAAGTGTTATGCGTAACCGACACATTCA
The DNA here is from genome assembly GCA_032466535.1 of Forpus xanthops. Taxonomy (NCBI): domain Eukaryota; kingdom Metazoa; phylum Chordata; class Aves; order Psittaciformes; family Psittacidae; genus Forpus; species Forpus xanthops. The sequence goes on along the minus strand of JASSUY010027078.1, from coordinate 56,481 downwards.
TGAGTCACAGCACCAGCCATTAACTGAAACCTTAAACACTGCAAGTGGTGATTGAGTATGCAGCAAGGCAGCAGGACAAAATCCCAGAAAACATCATAAAGCGACATTGTGAAGGCAGGACTTTCTTCCTGTTCTTAAAGGGAGATCAGGACACTGTAATGTCATGCATGACAGGAAGATTCTGAATTATCCAGCAGGAAACAGAGAAATGGAGGGCAGGCAGAAAGTGTTTTAATTCTAATCTTAGAACCATTAGGTCAAATGATAAATTACCGGAACCAGAACACACAAGAGGTTTGTGGCAGAGTGCAGAATTATGTTCTACTTTCTTATGAACCATATTAATAACTTTCTCAGCGGATTGCCCTTTTAATCAAAATTGGATCAAAACATAATGAAAGAAAATGCGCTACATTTTCTACATTTATTGCTTTTTATTTAGAAGCAGTAGTGAATAATTAATTGAACAAATGACAAAAGGACATCAAACCTTTTCTTAAAGATTAATTATTGCTAGTAGATATTTCAAGCAGTTACACTGAATGCAGAAGACACTTACATCACCTGCGCTGTTGTGACAGCAATGAGGAAAGATGAAGGAAAAACAACTCAACAAAAAGAATGTAAGAATTCTAAATAAGGAAAAAACTAACAAAGAAATGTTGTTTTATTAATAAACTTAATTTATATACCCATAAAGTGATTTTTAAATGTATGACTCATTCTCAAGAAACAAATGAAAGAAAGCTCTGAACTTTTGTGCAAAGACTTCAATTTTGATGAAAATCTAAAGCAAGAACATTTGGAAAGCCTTCATTTAAATTTTTGCTGACTCCCTCCTGTAACTATTTCAATTCACTGGAGGTAACTCACATTAGAAAAGCTGAAATTCTGACATCCACATTAAGCTGAGCATTATACGAAGCAATTAAATCTTGAAACGCTACAGGGCCTTTCTACAGTGCCTATAATAGGGCTTTTCCAGAGTTCAGCCCTTGGCTTCACTGGGGAGCAACATGTAGTTGGTAACTTTGAAAATTATTTATTCTGGTGCCTCAGTGTAGATGTCATTCTTTTACTTGAGGAAATACTGAGAGGAGTAAGGAGTCTGCTTTTTTAATTTCCTGAAGAAAAAAGGCTATGCTCTCGCTATAGAGACTAATTTTGAAATACCATTGTAAATAGTGGGCGAGGAAATGTGTGGGCAAAGAAATGTGTTTATGTGCTACAGAAGACAGAGAGAGATAGCATGTTCAGTTATTCTTGCTACTTTAATTCTGCAGATTTGCCTAAAGACTTTAAAACCGGGTCCCTTCATAGATGTTTCCATTCACCCTAAGAATTGTTTCATTAAACCGATATCAGATTCTGACAAATTAATTAGATAAGTTACACACATTGGTTAAAAAAAAAAACCCACATTACTTCTTTAGCACTACAGACTTAGGAGAAACCAATGTGTGTAACTTATCTAATTAATTCAAAGGATGGATAAACTGAAGACTGTCAACATACTAGCCACGATGGGAAAAAGTTGATACTGTAAACAACAATTTTGATCGGTTTAGGAGACCTGTATACTATATTAGAAGAGTGGGGTAGCTCCCTTCCTTGCTTATTACTTTTTACAGTTATAGAGCAGATATAATAAAACTGAACATGTTTACATTGTTTAGTGGGAAACAAACTGTACTTTTTCCTAGCATAAATGAAGGACTAAGGCAATCAAAATCAAATATCAGTCTAGAAAGTTTGCTGTGTATTTTATTATATACACATCTGGAATAGCACAGAGAGCCCTAACAACAAATTTGTGAAGCTTTTACGTTTTTCTGACACTTTTGTAATCCAGGAGAACTGGCTGACCAGGCTGCTCAAGATTAATTCTGCCTGAAAGCAATAGAAAATAGATCTTTAGCTTTGCATACTATTACTTATCAAATACAAAATGCTCAAAAGCTTTTTATTATCTCCAAAGAGTAAGCAGTTGGTAGTGCCTTTTTTTTGCAGTTATATTTCATGTTCATCAGTCCTGGTAATTCAAAAAGCTTCCACTTTATATTGCATATGTAAATGGCAGTATACTCATTTGCACATTAGTTCATGTAAGGAAACACAATTAAAAAAAATAAAATTTGGAAATGGCAGAATACCTTCACCAACACTGTACCTTCCTGCCCTCATGCATCCCTAAACATCCTGTCTCTGAATATTATAATAACATTCTGAATATTATAATAACATTGTTAACACAGATGACCTACCATTTCCTCTTCAGAACTTTGGCCTCAGCTAACACACAGGTGCCTCAAAAATGAAGTGTTCCTTGTTAATTTCAGAAGCTGACAAGTAGATAATGACGAAGCAAGGAACTGCAGGAACAGAAAACATAACTGAGTCCTGGGAAAATTATTTCTATACCTAACCCTTTTAAAATTTCTTTGTGTAGTGATTTGAAACTCAGGTATGTTCTTCATCTTTGAGTGCCTGGTCTGTACCTGTAGTTTTGCTTTGAAAATGTTAAATGGTTTCAGTTTTAGCAAAATCCATGGGAGCTGACATATCAATATGGACATGCAATGCTAAAATAGAATTTTGACAGCCTGAAGTATTTCACATTGGACACCCAATGCGTTGGACTTCAGTCTGTGTCTCAGATCCCCATCTCCTAAATGGAGGCAACGCCCTCAAATTTCATATGAATTCTACAATGATGAATGAATTGTCTGCAAAGCACTCAGATTCTGGGGTGATGAATAACACAGAAAAGCTCAGGAGAAAATTAATAATTTTGGTGTTAGAGCAAGGCCTAAACAGTGGTTTTTAAATAAGGCCCAGGGCAACATATTGAAATATAAGGCTAAAAAATAAAATATTGAACAGCTACTAATTAAGTCCTTTCAACACACTGAGTTGGATATAAGTATTCTTGAGAGAACTGAGTGTGTGATCCTGTAATTAAAAACTTCAATTTTTATGAAAAAGGTGTCCAAATTAAAATAATGCTGGTAACCTTGATACTGTCCATTTCTAATTTTTGGCAGATTAATTTCACAGCCACGACTATACTCTTCTAGGAGAGGAAATGGTATGTAAATGTAATAGATGCAAAACCAAATCAATGGCATGGTCTTGACATCTACTTGGTTCAGAAACAGAATTGGGATGTTAAGAACCACTTCACATTTCTCTTCTTACATTAATTAAGTAAATGACAAATGCAGCAGGGTTCTTTCTTCCTGGACCAACACTGAAATGGGATACATGTTTTCTTAGAAAGCAGATATTAGTTTCAGGAATCCTAGATTTTATTTCAGATCCTAAGGAAGAAAGTTGGCCCAATCTTTCACAATACCTCAAACCTCCCTTTTAGCCAACTCCTTTCTCCAGTCTTGTCTCCTCTGATTCTGCTCCTGGTTTTCTTGCCAGGCTGCTCCTTGTTCTCTGTTCAGTCCTCCTAATTACTCTTCTAGCTCCTTCATAACAGCTGCCAGTCTTAATTTCTGTCTCAGGGAGAAACTTCCCAGTTCTATAGTTTAATCAAATTATGATCAAAGGGATTTATTGATTTATTAATGACAGATCAGGGTATATACATTCAAGATCAAGGTCAACAACACAATTTTTAACATTTACAAAATATTAATATATGCCAGCAAAATTCTAAACACTCTTCCAGAGCTCATACCCTGAGGTTACAATCACACAGACATATGCACACACACACACATTGACGCAACCTCTTCTGTCAGGAATAACTGGTTACCACCACATACAGATCTCCTGCCAGGTATGAGCCCCCCAGCTTCTAGGTGCCTTTTGACAGAAATGAGGGTGCTCTAGGTTTATGTACACTCATTTCAATTCCTGCAGGCTGCCAATCCCCATAGTAAGTGAGAGCCCTTACTGAGGTTACCTGTGCACACAGGAGAGCAGATCTACTCATCACACTCCATAGAGAAAGTCCAGCACCTGCATGGAGGATTTTTAAGGCATCTGATGAAGAGGCTTCTTTGTATGACCTTGATAAAAATTATGGTGTCACTGGGAAATCTTCTAACAGTGTCAAAGCAGGTTTGCTGCTGTTTTCATTCTGAGGTATCTCTATACTCTTACAAAATTTTATGCTTCTTTTATACTTTTTCTCAACTAGACTTAATTTTGCTTCCAAAATCTCTTTGTAATCCTATGGTTAATGTTTAATCTGGCCGGTGATTGTTTTCCTCTTTACCAGAATCAGTCTGGGACCAAATGTGCTTTTAGGCAGCTTGGAGTGTTGATTTACAAACACTCTCACACTCATGCTTCTGTCGTAACAGCTGTTGTTATTCAGGCTATATCAGCAAGGGTGGGCTATGTGAGCCCCTTCTCATCACAAATATTTGTTCTCCTGGAACCCTTTCCCAGTCTTCTTGTACTCCCCTTACATGTGTGTCTAGTCTCAGTGTTGTAACATGTCCCTCCTTGCAACCTCACTGACTCCCATCATTTCCCCATTACTTTTTCAGACTCTGGTCTCCTTCCTTATCCAGGCAGACCCTTTGCTGAAAGTTGTGATGAAAGCTGCCTTTGGGAGTGAGGGAAAGAATCTCTTCTGGTGGAAGAAAACCCAATTTCTCTGTATCAGACAGTGAATGTCCTTCTGTAACATGAGAGTGAATAAGCAAAACAGGGTTAATAACAGCATGTTTGAAGTTACTTAATAAAATAGAATCCAGGCGAAGCTTTGGGCCTGGATTGCTAATGGCACAATGGCATCATAATCTTGCTCCAAATTCAACTTAACTGGTAAAAGAATTTTTATGAAGGTTCAGATGTCATGGATGACCCCCTTCTTCCAGTTGTTTTTCTGTACTGCTCCAGAAGAGCAGAAAATAATTTAAGGTACCTTCCACTGTGCCTACAGAGGAAAGATGTTCATCCAGCTGACCACAAAGCTTCTGTCTTATTTCTAGACCACTCTTATTTTCAATCATTCATGATAAAACCTAGCAGATTAGCACTTAATTTGACATTATTTTTCCAAGGAGACTGAGTTGTGCACTACTGCTGGAGGTTGTAAGGCCCTTAAACCTTTTTTTTTTTAAATGAAGTCTTTGCATATGAATTCCAGCGAGAAATCTATAGAGTTCAGCAGTATCTTATGGGATAGCACCACTCTCATTTGGAAAAAAAACCTATTTCTAAATCATTAATTTAAGCAGTGCTCATCCAGAGAAATCTCCATTGAAATTGTACTTAGTGAAAGAAACTTTTTTTCCTAGTTTTCATTTGTTTGTTTGTTTGTTTTCAGGTGTTCTAAGAGAACAAAAAGGAATGCTAATTCCCCCCAGAACCTTACCTATCCTCCAACCAGAGTGGAGACAAGGCCAGGAATTACCCCTTGTATCAAGACCTGTGACCAAATGCGCAGATTTTGAGATTTATTTTGTGGATATCAATCTACACACCACCTTGCAAATTGCCCTTCCAATTAGTGTCATCTATTTCTTTTTTTTCTTTTTTATTATTGTGATTTTTTAAATTTAGGCTTGAGACATGAAAAGTCTTTATTTCATAAATAGCAATTGATTTTACATTACACAAAACAACTTTTCTTCTCCTGCTATTAACAGAAAGTTCTCATTCGTTACATCAAATACCATAACATTAAGACAATTATTGAATAGGGAAGAGGATGAGGAAATGTATATTTTACTGATTGATCTGCCACTGTGCAGTCATTAAGATTTTTTAAGTCAAAATCCTCCTGAAGGTGAAGAACATACATAGTTGCAATGCTTGTGTTATTTCTGATTTCTTGGTGTTTGATATTTTTTTGTTTGTTTGTTTGGGGGGGGGTAGTTGATTTTTTTATTGTTCTTGGTTTCGTTTTTTTTTTATTCCTCCAAGTGAGATTTATTGACCTGTGTTTGGAATATGTAGGAAAGGTTAGCATGTCCCTAGGTCTCACACTCCTTGGAGAAAGAGAGACATTGTGTTGAAGTCACTGAAATTCACTATAGTGAAGTTTTAAAAGTATCTTTTCCTCTTTAATGTTGGCGCACTAAAAATATGTAGGGTTAGCTAGCATATGACAAATAAAATCAAGTTACTGGCAGCAAAAGGGCAAATACAGACTATATGCATGGAACAAGTAAGTGGATAATATTTTAAAAGCTCTACCTTCTTAAATCCTTTACTTGGGTCTCACTGTATATCTGGGGCTTAAAATTCCTTACATGCAAGTATATTATACAGCTTTAAGAATATGTGTTTTGTGATGTTGCAGTTCTTACTGACCTCTTCTACAACACTGTAAATAGCTGGGAATTGAAATCTCAGAAACATAAATAGCGAATGAGGCAGACTCCTGGAAAAAGTACACTTTTTTCCTGTAGACCACAGATAATAAGTTTCAAACAACAAAGAACCAGCTGAAGAGCAAGCAGTTGAGTTGTGAGTAATAGAGCTGAGTGTTTTGAAAGACGTTGTATTTGGCCTGACCCGCATCTGAACTAGTTGCAGCTTGAGGAGGGGAGGAGAGGATTATGCTGACCATTTGAAAGTTTAGAGAACAAATCATAGCTGGTACTCTGTGTTCTTCTTGTAAATAATATGAAAGACAAGATTATACAGGAATCTTGCTTTTTTATGGAAAGTAGTGACAGTAAGCAGAGAATTTCCTCAAACTATTATCTATTCCTTATGGTGCCAATGCCAGTCCATTAGATGAAATTTTAATAGGTGTCTTTCTGGCTGTGGTTGATTTTTGCTAGTGCTGTCCTGAAGGAAGTTAAACTAAAAGGTAGTATGCAGGACCAAACAGGACTCTCATCTGCTTCCCATAGTTAAGACTATGAAAAGGCAAGAAAAGACGTCATGAAAAAGAGATTTTTAGTTAAAAAAAGAAAAAGGAAAATTACAGTTGGGTTAGCTGCACCACAAATAAATAAAAATACGTAAGTCAAATGATGGAACTTAGTGAGGGTACTGAAGCTGTTAACAGATGGCAATATACTACAAAAGACATCTAATAAAGTGAGGTGTAATATCTCGTTTTCATCCACTCAAGGGCTATTTAAGCTCAGCTGAGGTCATGAGTGATCTGAATCTTCTGTTTTCTGAGTGTGAATATTCAGCAATATCTCACTGGTGTTATAAATTTAACATAGAGTTGTATATGGATACAAGATATTGCAAAAGCAGATTTCAGGCCATTGAAGGGAAGTATAAACTCAGAATCATAGAACAGTTAGGGTTGGAAAGGATCTTAAGATCATCAAATTAAAACCCCTTGCCATGGGCAAGGATACCTCGCAATAAAACATGTCACCCAAGGCTCTGCCCAATCCAGCTTTGAACACTGCCAGGGATGGAGCATTCACAACCTCTTTGGGCAACCCAGTCCAATGCCTCATCACCCTCACAGTAAAGAACCTCTTCCTTATATCAAATCTAAACTTCCTCTGTTTAACTTGTTATCCCTTGTACTATCCCTACAGTCTGTAATGAAATGTACCTCCCCAGTATCACTATAGGCCCCCTTCAGATGCTGGAAGGTTGCTATGTGGTCTCCACGCAGCCTTCTCTTCTCCAGGATGAACAGTCCTGGCTTTCTCAGCCTGTATTCATACGGAGGTGCTCCAGTCCCATGATCATCCTCATGGCCCTTCTCTGCACTTGTTCCAACAGTTCCATGTCCTTTTTATGTTGAAGACACCAGAAGTGCACATACGACACCAAGTGAATTCTCAAGAGAGCAGAGTAGAGGGGCAAGATCATCCCCTTTGACCTGCTGGTCACACTCCTTTTGATGCATCCCAGGATGTGGTTGCCTTTCTGGGCTGCAAGAGCACACCCTGAAGCTGGCTCATGTTTTGTTTCTCATCAACCACCATCCCCAAGTCCTTCTCCTCAGGGCTGCTCTCAATCTCTTCACTGTCCAACCTGTGGCTGTGCCTGAGATTGCTCCAACCCAGGCATAGGATCTTGCACTTGGCACAGTTGAACTTCATCAGGTTGACATCAGCTCACCTCACAAGCGTGCTAAGATCCCTCTGGATGGCATTCCTTTCCTCCAGCATATCAACTGAACCACACAGCTTGGTGTCATTGACAACTTTCTTAGGGCGCAGTCAATCCCACTGTCCATGTCACCAACAAAGATGTTGAACAAGACCAGTCCTAACATCGATCCCTGAGGGACACCACTCATTACTGGTCTCCAGCTGGACATTGAATCATTGGCCACAACTCTTTGCATGTGGCCATCCAGCCAGTTCTTTATCCACTGAGCTGTCCATCTATCAAATTGATGTCTCAACAATTTAGAGACAAGGATGTCACACCGCAGTGTCTAACTCTTTGCACATATCCACATAGATTATGTCAACTTCTCTACCCTGTCCATCAGTTCTGCAGCCCCATTGTAGAAGACCACCAAATTGGTCAGGCAGGATTTCCCCTTAGAGAAACCATGCTGGCTGTCACCAATCACGTCTTTGTTTTTTTATGTGCTTTAGCATGCTTTTCCAGGATAATCTGCTCCAAGATTTTGCCAGGTGTGAACGACTAGTCTGTAGTTCCCCAGGTCATCCATTTCCCCCTTCTTGAAAATGGGGGTTACGTTTCCCTTTTTCCAGTCATGGGGAACTTCACCTGACTGCAATGATTTTTCAAATATGATGGATAGTGGCTTAGCAACTTTATTTGCCAGCTCCTTCAGGAAGCACAGATGGATTTCATCAGGTCCCATGGGCTTGTGTACATTCAAGTTCTTAAGATGGTCTTGAACCAAATCCTCTCCTACAGTGGGACTATGGTCTTCATTCTCACAGTCCCTGCATCCAGAACTTGGGTGGTGTGGTCAGAACATTTGCCAGTGAAGACTGAGGCAAAGAGAACCTCAGCCTTCTCTGAATCCAGGGTAGCCAATTCTCCTGATAGATTCCAGAGAAGGCCCACATTGTCCCTAGTCTGTCTTTTATTCGCTACATACCTATAGAATTCCATCCTGTTATCTTTCAAATCCTTAGCCAAGTTTAATTCCAGCTAGGGCTTAGCTTTCCTAACCTGGTCTCTAGCTTTCTGGACAACACCCCTGTATTCTTCCCAGGCTGCCTGTCTTTGCTTCCAACTTTCATAAGCCTCTTTATTCTTTCTAAGTTTCCTCAACAAAACTTCCCAGATTATTGTGTACATCAGGATTTTTGACTCTTTCCAATGAAAAAATTAAATATATCCATATGTAATGGAGTCATTCCAGTGATTTTCCCCTGCAGTTTGTCCACCAGTCTGATTTCACAGATGTTTAGTTTTTAACTGGGGAGGAGGTAGTTAATCTAGTTCAATGTCTCACTGTTATGTGACTTGGGAAATGGATACCTAATATTTCAGGGAAGAAATTTCATGAAACCACATCCCCCTTGTAAGGAAAGCCACACTGAAGCTATGTATGAACCAAAATCTTTATGCCCATTCTTTTCGGAAACAGACATGAATGCTCAGATTCAGAAAACTCATGAGAAGCTGTCATGCTGAATGTTGTAGCACCTGCAATTAAAGGTATAGTTTATTCAACATCTCCTCACAGTCACATGTTAAGAAACTTGCATACCCATGAACTTATGTATAAGTATACTTCCACACTGACTGGGAAAAATTATGCCCCTTAACATGGCTTCATAAGAAGCAACATAATAGATGCAGTCCTATTCAAACAGAAATGCCAGGAGCTTAAATGCATTGTATGAATTTAGGACTTGTGACTTGGAGTTCCCTATTCAATTTATCCTTTTTGCCATAGAAGACTGGATCAATGTTTTTAGTTCTTTAATTCCAAGTTATAAAATCCCCAAAATCACAGAAGTGTATCAGCTATATCATTGGACTAGCACAGCTCACTTCCTTGGTAAGCTCTTTAAAAGACTGAGCAGACCTGAAAAGGAAGGGAACCTGAAATAATCACTTCTTTTGAATTGAAATAACTGTGGCTTCTATGATTTGGGCTGACCTTCATGCTGTCAGGATGTATTAGGTGTACTGTGAAGCTTACCAGATCAGAACTCAGGGGACTTTGGTAGAGGCATGCATGAGCTGTGAATTCCTGACAGCCTTAGGCATTGAGCCACAAAGCTCAGCCAGCTTGGTGGCCTATCTCAGCATGCACAGTAGCAAAACTTCAGGCACCTACTTAAGCTTTGTGTTGAAAACTTTTGGTGTCTGTGCATGCTGAAGCACTCTAGCAGCAAAAAAAGTTTTTTTGTGAATCCCTTCAAAGCTAAGCATGGGAATGCAGGCTAAAAATTTAATTGAATTGCCACAATTCCTTTGTGAGGCTCTGCATAAATTCTCTGAAATGAAACTCGCCTCTTTCATTAGGAATGTCTGTCATCATGAAAAAGATTTAAAGGTCATTGGTTTGCAAAGTGGTATCAGCAGAATCCCAAGGCTGGTAGAGCAAGTCTTGTTGAGGAAGCTGAAAAGAAACATCTTAATTCTTCTTGCAGGCTTCCTGAGTTCCTCCAGTGTTCTTCTGTTTTTGTCTGTACAACTCTTTTCTGATGAATCTTATGATTAGAGCATTCCACCATGTGGTAGCACCTGAATAACAAAATAGCTGTGAATGAAAAACAGTATGTATATGTGAGATGCTGTACTTTTTTTTCATATTTACATATTGTAATTTTAAACACCTGTTTTATGAAAGACTCTGCACTCTATTTTCAAAATTAGTTTTATTCTTTTTCTTCTTTTAAGAAGGAACATGTACTAAAGATTGCTACAATGCCTATCTAACTCACACTTCACTGCAAAGGTACAGGGGAATTTGGGGTGGTTGATTTTCTGTGGATTTTACAAGCTAAAAATCAATGATAGCTTTCTTGTAGGTAACACAGAAAAAGAATTAAAGACACACAATTTAGTGGACATATATATCCTATTGAGTTAATGGGATGTCTTTTGCTATGTAGGAAATACATCTCTTTTTTTTTTTTTGAGATATTTTAAAAACAATGAGAAGCAAGTACATTATTAATGCTTTCTAAAGATACCATTTACACAACTTCACTTCAGATTCTACAGTACAATATGATAGCAGCTCTGTGTGAACATTCTAAGGGCAGAGAGAAAAAAGAAAATCCTTAGGAAGGAAGAATATGAATGGGAATACAGAAAACAGCCAAAGAAATATAAGACAAAAAAAGTATTTTGCCCTCTTCATCTTTCAAAAGTAGATTAATACTACTAAATCCTTCTGCTGTTGTTATAGTACAGATATTAAATAATTTACCCTAAGACACCACATTTATAATTATACCATCCACAACAGAATTACGAAAGTAGTCCAATAAAGGACTACTTTCTCAGCTGTTAATGTCAACACAAACAGCATATGTGAATATAAGATGAGCCATGCCACCTGTTGTACCAAGAATTCAATTAATATGAAGATTACCATTCCAGAATATAATTCCATATAAGGATCTCTTAAGTGATGTCTATTTTGTGTTAAGAAAGTCATATATAACTATCAGCACTCAAAGAAATGTCCTTTTACCCCTAACATTTATGTATTGTTAGGCATACACACACACACAAAAGAAATGGCAGTGTCTCTCAAACTGTGCAACTCCTCAAAAAGGCGCTGTGTCCATTTTCATCCTAGAATTACTAATGTGCTACCTTGACATTAAGAGGGTTTGATTGTTTTTTTACCAATCACTTTTCCCTAACTTTCTGCCAGCCTTCTCCACAAGCAGTTTTGTCGCTTTAGAGGAAGCAGACCAGAGAACAATTGAATCCAGTGGGACTTTATTCTTGCATTGCTTTCACAAAGAAGGTACATCAAAGTGGACTTTGGGTAGGAAGAAGATACATTATTTATTATTACTGTGGAAGGAATCACGAATGCTCTTTCTGATTTAAAACCAGTGTAAGAGGGAAATTTTTGTTGAGTATTCTCTGCCTTTGGACTGTGTTTATGTCTTAAGTTACCATAATGCCTGTATAACTTAAAATTCATTTTAAGATCCTTTCTTCCCACAGTTTTTTGTTGTTTGTTTTTTTTTTTTTTTAAGGGACCAGCAAAGCAGAATTATTGACATTATACTCACAATAGCACCTGAAGACCCAAATAATAATTCCTCTTATAATCAAAGGATGGAAAAGTCAAAGCCATTACTTTGGCTTTCTTATCTTTGCAGTCTCAGTGCCTAAAAATCTTGCACTTGACTCTGCTTGGGTGATTAAAAAGCTATAATGAAGCAGCTGGACTTCCTAAACAGTAAGATACTCTAGCCATCTCTGAAGAACTATTCAAAGTGACTGGTAATAAGCAGTACTTCTGAAAGCTAAGACACAGAAAAATAGAGAGATTAGGAATCAACCTATAGCCTGTAGAAGAAGGTTGAGATTGAGAGAATATGGAGCTGACTCCAAAGGCTGCATCTGTGCCCACTTTTAATCCACTCCTCTTTTCTGTACAAAAATTTGTGGAATCTAATGGACTAGAAGCAGGAGACTAATATATGCTAATGACAGATAAAAAGTCAGGTTGTAAGTTTGTCCATGTAGCTGTCTTACCTTTCCTCCTGATGGAATTCCTTCACAAATCTGTAGGTTGTATGGAGTCAAGAGGAGATCAGCCTTAGTTTCATAGCTTCATCAAAAGATGAGAGTTCAGCACTCTCTCTTATACCTTTTCTACAGTTTCTGGTGACTTTCTCAGTGTATTATTACTTGGGTTTTATTATCCTTTTGGGTCATATAACTAACCAGTCTCCATACATAATACTTTAGAAGCCTTTAGAGCTTAAACTTAGAGCCATTAGTAGCACTTAAGAGGACAGATGCCTGGCTCTTAGTCTTTGAATAAGCTTACAGGGGTCAGATTCTTCATTTTTAAGCAGTTGAATACCTAAATTCTTTGAATTGTACCCTTAGGCTTATTCAGGAGCTGATGAAATTGAGAACAAATATGACACCTTGTGTTTAAATAATTATTTCTTTTTTTGTTGCTGTTGTTCATATTGCTAAAATAACCTTCACTGAGCCTTTATTCCTTTAAGAAATAGTTTAAAATTTTTACTGTGGTGCATTGCTTTCAGTATTTACCACGTATAAGGGCTTTCTCTTTCTAAATAGATAAAAGGATTTTGCTACTGAACATCTCAGGAACAAGCTCAGGTCATATGCAAAAGATAGATGTTACCATACAAACAATAAAAATACTAATGTTTTCACTGCAAAAATGCCTAGGTCCTTTACGAGTTTAATGGAAATACTGTCTTCAATTAAATAGGACACCACCAGAAGACAAGTGTAGGAAGCTGGAAGCTCTTGAGGCTGAGACAAGTAACAGACACTGCAATGAGTGATGACTTTGCAGCAGCTCCTGGTCATAAAATGAGAGCAGACCTTGTGAGCAGCAAGATGAGGTTGGCCTGAAGACACTAGAAAAAGGAAATAAAGGCTCCTGTCAAATAGCTCTGCTACTATTAAATAACAAAAAAGGGTTGTAGGTTTTTTTTGTCCCCAATCAGTAAATTCTGAGATTTCAAACAGAGGAGGAAGTGGAAATTCCATGCGCTCATAATAACGGTTCAGGATAGGAGAGAGTGTGCAACAGCTTTTACGGCAAAAGTAAGGTGGAAGGAGAGTTTGTCATATAAACTGCAAGAACATTTAAATCAAGACTGTTAGAAACCAAGACTCTGAGCTGCAGCAGTCCCTACAATCTACCTAGAAATACAGAAAACATAAAATGGGAAGGGACTTCAGGCTGTTTACTTTACCCCTAGTTATCTTCCTATGCATGACACCAGCAAAGGATGTCAACATGTGCTTAGCTTTAAACATATCATTTAGATTATACATCCCCTTGAGTCTCGTGCCTGAATAATGGCTAGTACTAATTGTTTCCAGGTCACCCTTACAGCAAAATTAATGAAATCAGCTTTAGGCTAATAAAACTGCACAACTGTAATGAGGAGCAGAAAACCATACATATATGACTGTGTACTTCAGGTTCTATCTCCTGTATCAGTTATTAATTATTCTTGAGAATAGGTGGTGCAGCAGTGTCAGATGGCATATTCGATAATTTTACTCTGCAATACCCATTTTGAGCATGGGCATGTAAGTATCATCCCTGCATTCTTCATTACTGCTAAGGAGAATGCTATTAGTGACTGCCAGCTCCTGAAAAACACTAATAAGGACAGTGAGCTAAGCTCATGCTATTCGTGATGCTGCAGCAACTGATACTACTTTGAGATCAGGAACTTTTGTTGCCACTTCTTTCTTTCCCTGACTCTTCAGGGTCTGTGAGCTTTTTAGCTTTTTACTATTTATTTTTTTTTTTTTGTATATTCTGCTCATTGCTAAGTGATTTTCAGAGCTAAAACATGCAAAAGAAATGCTATAATGAGATGTTCTTTTCAGTGCCCATGTGCCAGGGACTGAAAGGTTCCACTCATAGTGTCTGAAGCCTGAAATATTCCTTCACAAAGTAGTCCAAGTAATTTTGTCCAAAAATTCTTTTGTCATGCCTAACACCTCACAGCTGAAGCACAAAATATCTTTTTGAAAACACACATCCAGTACAACCAATAGAATCTTTTATCTGTGTTCTTTAGTAATTATTCCAATAGTTAACTGTCTGCCCTTAAAAAAGCATACTTTAATTCCAGTCTGAATTTCTCTGGCCTTATCTACCAGTCACTGACTGTTATTGTGTTTTTGTTAAAAGTATCAGTTTTCTTTTGTCAAGCCTACATATACTTGTTTCAAAATAACATCTTGTCCTTCTCTTAGAGAAATTACTTCACTCTGAGATATATTATCTGAAACAACTTTTGTTTATCTTTTCTGAAACTGCTAAACTTGCAGTATTCTCTTTGAAGCACACATATCAGAACCACATGCTGCTCTCCAGTGGTGGTCTCTTCTGCCCTCTACACAGGAGATTATACCTTCTCCCTCCTTCATGCTAACATCTCTGTTTCACATTCAAGGAGTGCTGGGATCCTGCTTGCCACAACTTTGCACTGCGAGTTCAGTAACAACTATTTATCCGCCATGATTCATAATCCCTTTCCAGAATTACCACTTTTCAGGACAAAGTCCCATGTCCTTTAACTAGGATCCCTGCAAACAATGTATTTAGCTTCAGTAAGTTTTGTAAGGAGAAATATATTTTATGAGGTCAGCATATATATTTGGAAAAAAAAGAGAAGCCCTGGGTGTGTGACCTCTTCTTCATTTCTTTGTGAAAACCGATCAAAATCAGACAGATACACACCCAAATATTGAATAACAGAGATAAAAAGGTGAAACATTTTAAAACAGGAACAGATACATCTCCCATGTTCCTGATGACAGACCTATTTTCTGGGATATTGTCAATTCTATGGCAGCTTTTCTCTCTCTTTTGTTGCCATCTTGGTCAATTATTTTTTTTTTAAATATTTTAATCACTTTCTGTTACTGAGAACTGTCCTTCAGCTAAAGAGGGTTCTGTACATGAGATTTAGGGTTGGAATGATTTTTCAGTTAAACCCATTAATCAAAAAACCCAGTGCTTCTTCCTACAAACCTTCTCTTGCTTTTATACTACTAAGCCACTACAGCTGCAAAACATTTCTACTTTTATCTGCATCAAATGGTTGTAGTGTATTTGGAGCTAATCTGTCAAATGATCTGGATAGCTACCTTTGCATAAGCTTTGATATCTGCAAGCCTTAGCAGGAATTCTTCAAGGCTTTCTTCCAAATTACACTTAATACCTTAATATTTGCAAATATTTAATACATCCACAATTATTTGTTTCTCATTTCATCAAACACAAGATGAAGATTAAGAGCTGATAGTATTTTTCCAAATCTCAAGTCATTTATTGTTTTGGCAGAGGTTATTTTAATTTCCCTGGTAGAATCTTGTTAAAGAAATTAATCAGGTTTTGCAGCTCCCTTATGTGTATTATGACATGCTGTATAAAGAAGTCTTTCTTGAAAGTTTAATCTTGTGTACTTCACAACTCTGAAAATATCCTTCTTCTTCCTACAGATGGAGAAGAATTTTCTTTCCTCCTTCAATTTACTCACCACCTTGGATTTCAGAGTTCCTAGTCCTTCAGCATTTTAGCTAGTAGCTAAAGAGACCATTTAATCCAGTATGTGACAAATTATTTCACCATTTGTTTAACTCTACATACCTTATGAGTCCAGTGACTGTGTGTTTTGCTGAACCAGGCATGCTGGCCATATGAGATCAAATTTTACTTCAGTATTTCTCATGGACTTAACTCAGACTCATGGACAACTTGGTTCTTCCATAGAAGTGTAAGGTTAAACTGAACTTCTTTCAGCTAAACTAAAATAAACATCAGGATGTGATACTGTCACATACAGAGAAAAATCTTTAATATTTCTCATTGTCAGTAGGCTTTGTTAAAGACATAGCTATCAGGCCCAAGCCTTGTTTATTTCTGAATAGCTGAGGGCTACAGTAGCCAAATTGTGCTCACATGAGGAAGAGTTCATACTAAGAAGCATATTCTTTCTTTCCAGTGATGTCATATGAAGTATTTGTGACAGCAGTGTTTTCTTTATTCTTTCTTTTGAGCAAATGGTGCAAGTCTCATTCCAAGACTTAACTACATCTAATTACAAACAACCCACTCATCAGTCAAGAATAAACAGAAAATGTAGATTATGAATACTTTTGATTCACACTTTGTATAACTGTAAGTTTTATTAAAGCAGTAGTAGTTTGGACTTCATTCAATTCTTTCTACATGATTCAGAATAATTAAATTAGTGGCATAATTTTATTTAGGAACATGTGCAAAGCATAACTATATAGTGGATATTACTGATTATGAAACAGGAATGATGCTGACCTAGACAGAAGATCATTATATGTGATATTAAAATATATGCACATTGTAATAATAAGAATCCAAACTGGCCAACTTTAAGTGTGCCAGTTCCAAGTGTCCATTAATGTTATTGTAATTTAATACCATCTGTATCAACCCTAAAAGGGAGCAAACAAAAGACAGTAAAAGCATGAATAATAAAAGTTAATATCACCAGAAAAAAAAACAAAAAAAAAACAAAAAACAAAAAAAACCCAAACCAAACAAAAAAGAATAACAATGCAAACCCAAAACCGCAAAACATAACTGAAGGAGAACAGCACCATCACTTCATGTTTAGCTGAAATCTTCCTGCTGAACCCATTTTCTGATCCAAACTCTGTCTCTCAGTTACAGGTTGTTTGGTTGTTTAGGTTGTTCCTAGCTTTGAAGTTCTATTTCTAATAAAGAGAAAGGAAAAAGAAAAAAAAAAACAAAACAGAAACTCTTGAAAATAAAATGAAACTTTTAAGGACATATGTTCAAAGACTACTTGTGTGTGAACTGAAAAAGAAGTGGAATAAAAAATTTGAGTCCTCAACTTTGAGAAAGACCAGAGATCAGCTGAAGAGATGGAAGGAAAGAAAACCAAACGAAATTGATTCATTATCAGAGCACAGAGCACCTAGGAGAGGCTGAACAGAAAAGAAATTGTAGAGTGGGGAAAGAAGAGAGCAGTATAGCTGAAAAAGAAGTATAGAGGCAAAAGCTAGCAGTTTTAGTACAAGATATTTTTAAAGTATTTCTTTCCCAAAATGTGTGTTCCAAACAGATTTTGCTGTATTTCACCTTTATGCACTTCAAAATTACAAAAAATGCAACAATTACTAGTCCTCTGGATAATGAGTTCTCTGATTGTTCTAAGTATATATCGCAAATTTTATAGACTAATTAGAAGCTTTTAGAGACAGTTTCTCTCAGTAGTGTAGATCTACTTCTAGACAAGAAAAAAAAACTATGGAATTTGGAGTAACTGTAGATTTTCACAGTTTTGAGATCTAGCTCTCTTTTGCTGTACTTTCTTAAAGTACTTTAAAAATGCAAGACTAAATTTTAAAGTATATACAGAAAGTAAACTGATCTCAGCTTGCAGTCTGAGCATTCAACATGAGACTGAGGGATAAAGAAAACATCTATCTTGTTCACTTTCAGGACTTAGTGAATATGAACACTGGAAAACTTAGGATATTGCAAACTATGAAGGCAATAGACAGAATCATAGAATACCAGTTTGGAAGGGACCTCAGTCATCATCTGGTCTAACCTTTCTTGGGAAAACCATGGTCTACATAAGATGGCCCATCTTCTGTCCAGCAGAATCTTGAAAGTGCCCAGTGATGGGAGTCCACCATTTCCATGGGGAAATTATTCCAACAGCTGATTGTTCTCATTACAAAACTTTTCTTTTTGTGTCCAACTAGAACCTGCCCAGGAGTAACTTCTGTGCATTACCTCTCATCTTTCCAATGTGACTCCTTGTAAAAAGGGAGCCTCCAACATCTTTGCATCCACCCTTTAAATACTGGAACATAGAAACATAGAATCATGGTGATAAGGTCTCCACTGAGCATTCTTTTCTCAAGGCTGAACAAATCCAGTTCTCTCAGCCTTCCCTGACAAGCTTCCCAGTTCTTTGACGATCTTTGTGGCTCTTCTCTGGACCTCCTGTGTCCTTTGTATAGCGGGGTCCAAAATTGTGCACAGTATTCCAGGTATGGGCTGGCAAGCATCAAATAGAGTGGGATGGTAACTTCTTTATTTCTGCTGTTGATACTCTTGTTGATGTAACCAGCATCCTGTTAGCTTTCTTTGCCACAGCTGCACACTGTTCACTCATGTTAAGTTTGTTTTCCACCAAGTCCTCATGTGCCTTTCCACAGACATTCATCCCAGCTGGGTAGGTCCCAGTCTGTGCTGCACTCCTAGGTCATGTTTTTCCATGTGCAAGACCTTACACTTGCATTTGTTCATATTGTTCTTGTTAGTCAAGTCATCTCGTGGGTTGGTTCTTGCTTCCGAAGTGTTCACTTCCCCATTCAGTTTAGGATATTGACAAAATTTGTCAAGGCACACTTGATCCTATCTTTCAGATCATTTATGAAGCTATTAAACTGCATTGGGGGAACCCACTAGTGACAGGTAGGCAGTTTGGAAAGGAGCTATTCACCACCACCCTCTGGATTTGGCCTGTCAGCCAGCTCCTCAGCCACTGTGCAAACAGCTTGTCTAGATCATGACATGTCAGTTTCCTTGGGGGGGGGGGGTGGTGGTGGTGCTGTAGAAAACCTTATTGAAAGCCTTGAAGAAATCCAGGTAGCCAATGTCCACCCCTTGCCCCGCATCAACCAAACAGGTTACTTTGTTGTAGAAGGCAGCTAGGTTTGACAAGCGTGATTTGCCTTTGGTGAAACTGCGTTGGATTTCCCAATCACTTGTGACAGCCACCAGGAAGATTCACTCCATAACCTATAATTTCCTGGAACCTCCTTTAACATGCTCTTGTAGGTGGTGGTGACATTTGCCTTCTTCCAGTCTTCTGGCATGTGCCTCAGAACTCCACAACATCTCAAAGATTATGGACAGCAGCCTCACAGTGATGTCAGCCACCTCTCAGCACCCTTGGATGGATACTGTCAGAGCTCATCAATTTGTAGGGAGTCTATCTCCTGAATAGCTCATATACCAGCTCTTCTTTTGCTGAAGTCTGCATTTGGATAAACCTGGATTTTTTTTTTTTTTTTTTATTGAGCTGCTAATTCAAGACCAAGCTCAGGAAGGAGGCTACTTTTGCTAATGAGAATTTTCTTAATGTTTTTGCACCTGTCTCTATCCTGGTAACTCAATACACATTCAATTATTATACAAAGTAGTACTTTTTACAACCCATCAGGGACAAAATAAGGAACATCTGGACAATGAAATCCTGATTCTGGACTTCTAAAGTCCATGTGAATTTTGCTGTTGACCTCAGTAAGCATTAACATGCAGTTCCGTATTTCAGCATCAGTACTACCCCTGTTCTCTGACTCAGTAAGACAATTCAATTTCCATATAATAAAGACTGCAATGAATAGCTGCTTACACTTCCCACTAAAATTGTTCATAAAAAAAGACTGCACCAACAGCACACATTTCGTGTAATGGAATTAAAGCCATGATATTACAAAACACTGTTACATATAGATAACCTTTGCCTTGACATCAAATGTTTTGGCTTTACTTCTTTTGTGTACAAAGTAAGCATGCTTTGGTCTTGGGATCTTTGTAGAAGCTATGCTGTGAAGATGTCCACGTGATTAGAATGAATTACTTTGTGATAGATTCAAATGAAGCTTTTAAAATGCAGAGTGGGATTTCCTCTGTATAGTTCATATCTGAAGCCGCACAAGTTGTTTATTTGTTAAGCCTGAAAATGGGTCCTTCATAAAATACAGTAATAACAGCAAATGCATAACAGAGATGAGCTAATTCCAAAGTGTCATGGGTTCAGCAGTAGCAGTCATTTTTCTCCTCCTTAGTAGCTGATGCAGAACTGTGTTTTTGACTTTCAGCCTGGAAACAGCACTGATAATGCCAGAGTTTTCAGTTACTGTTTGGCAATGCTTTGGTCTGACTGAGGACTTTCTAAGTCTCATGCTCTGCCAGGGAGGAAGGGAAGCCGGGAGGAGGCCGTGGGGAAGCAGAGACAGGAAACCTGACCCAGACTAGCCAGAGGTATTCCATGCCACAGCATGTCATTCCCAGGATGTAAAAGCAGAGGGCAGAGCCCCAGAAGGGTGGGAGTGCAGTGCTTGGTCGGGCTGGATATAGTTGGTGAGCGATTATATTCTTTTCCCTTGTATCTCTCTTGTCATTATTATTATTGGTGGTAGCAGTAGAAGTTTTTAGTGTTATACTTTTGTTACTAAACTGTTCTTATCTCAACCCACTGGAGCTGCATCCTTTCGATTCTCCTTCCCATCCCTCCTGGAGTGGGAGGAAGAAAGGGGGGGAGAGTGAGTGAGTGAACTGGGTGAGGGCCTTAAACCATGACAAAAAGAAAACTTCTCTCCACTACTTCATGAAAAGCAAAGAAAAAAGAAACTTTCTGAGGTTACTGAGTTACCATGATATAGATGTATAAGCTTCACTAGGGATTTATTGAGAAAATAAAGATTCTTATTATCAAAGGTAAAGAGACATATTTGAAGCTTGTCATTGAGAATGGCGGTACATATTCTACCTCCAAGTGACTGGGACTGATATTATACAACTTTATAGAGTCTCCAACAATGTTTCATCATGCTATGAGGGACTGTTCTATTTGAATTGTTTCAAATACTAAGGCCCAAACTGTGCCATTGCATTTCCATGTATAGATCCTTTAGAAAAAGAGCCAGTGAGACCTGGGAATAAGGAGAGTCTTTATTTTTGGTTATGTACCCCACTAACAATTGTCATAATTTTGGTTTTGTACCTCGCTAACAATTATCACAATTATTGCCATTGGGTGACTTGGCTGTGTCTCTGAGAGACTTCTACTTGTGATAGATTCTGAAACACCAAAGAGGTTTGGAAATATTTTCTTCCTTCTTTAATCCCCTGGATGTGGGATAACCCTCCTGCACTTATTACTCTCCTGGGAACATCATTGGACCACTACTGTTGTGGTTTAAGCCCAGCTGCCAGCCATTCTCTCGCTCTCACCTCTTCCTTCTCCCTGCTCCCAGAGGGATGGGAGAAGAGAATTAAAAGAACATAACTCCCATGGGTTGAGATAAGATCAGTCCAGTAACTAAGGGATAACATAAACCACTTCTGCTACCACCAATAACAATAATGATAAGGGAGATAAAAACGGAAGAGAATACAACAGCTCACCACCCGCCAACCGATACCCAGCCCAACTGAGCAGTGATCTAACCCTTCCAGGTAACTGCCCTCAATTTATATACTGGGCATGACATGCTGTGGTATGGAATACCTATTTGGTCAGTTTGGGTCAGGTGTCCTGTCTCTGCTTCCTCCCAACTTCCCCTCCTCCCTGGCAGAGCATGAGACTCAGAAAGCCCTTGGTCAGAGTAAATATTACTGAACAGTAACTAAAACCATAGGTGTTACCAAGTGCTGTTCCCAGGCCAAAAGTCAAAACCATGGCACTGCAACATCTAAGAAGGTGAAAAGTGACTGCTACTTCTGTACCCAAGTCAACTACTCATGCATATGCTGTAGCACACACCTGGGAGAAGAGGAAGGAATAGCAGAGTGGTGAAAAGAGGCTGATTGTGTAGCTTTCTCTATAACTGCGCCCTGAGTCTGTGGCTGGGAAAGAGCAGCTCTGTCAGAAGCAGATGAGACTGTACATCAGAGAAACAGACTGGAAAATATTGTGCATGCTGTGACAAGGTAGGACACTGTCATGGTTTAAAGATCAAGCCACGCAGTTTTCTCTCTCACTCACTACCTCCTCTTTCTTCCCCCTGCTGTCAGAGAGATTCAACTCCCACAGGTTGAGATAAGAACAGTTCACTAAGATATAACACAAAACTTCTGCTGCTACCATCAATGATAATAATGACAAGGCAAATACAAGGGAAAAGAATACAATCACTCACCACCTATACCCAGCCTGACCAAGCACTGCACTCCCACCCTTTTGGGTCTCTGCCCTCCATTTTTACATCCTGAGCATGATGTGCTGTGCTATGGAATACCTATTTGGTCAGTTTGGGTCAGATGTCCTGCCTCTTCTTCCCCCCAGCCTCTCCTCCTCCCTGGCAGAGCAAGAGACTCAGAAAGTCCTTGGCCAGCCTAAACATTACCAAGCAGTAACTGAAAACACTGGTGCTATCAGCACAGTTCCCAGGCCGAAAGTCAAAACCACAGCTCTGCATCAGCTACTAAGGAGGAGAAAAATGACTGCTGCTGCTGAACCCATGACAGAAACAAAGCTAATATTGTGGCTATATGATAGTCTAACTACCTCATAATTTTCATGGCGTTTGGATTTACACACATTAAGATTGCCATAAAATCACAGAAACTATCTGTCACTTATCATTACTGTTAATTACTCTATGTGCCCTTCCAGGTGAGGTAATTTGTCATAGAAGTTAGCTTTGGATTCTGATAAAGTAGGTCCATGTAACCTTAAAGAAGGAGGGCATCTGGACTGCTGGAATGATTTTTTGTGATCTTCTGCCCCTTTTCTGAGTATATCCCAGGTACATCTTAGAAAATGTTGAGTGGTGAGAGTGTGTCTGTGTTGGTTGCTCCTGTGGGAGCTGTAAAAAAGCTGTTGCCAAAAGTTAAGTGAAAAAAAACCTAAAAATGGTGAATATGTATTTAAATGCTACCTCAATTATTAACCAAATACCTATTTGGATAATTCTTTCTGCTCAGGGTTTGTTGTTTTTTGTTGAGTTTATTTTTTTTTCCCATGTGATGTCCCTACATATACAAAATATCTTGACTGAGCTTGATGAAATTGTTCTGGATAAACAATGCATTTACATTACCATGGTTTCATGGTTGTAATAAACATTGTACAAAGCAGACCCAGAATGGTTATGCTCCATGCAATTATGGAGGTAATTTTGTGGTTATATTCTGTCCTTGCCACTGCTTTTCTCTGCAAAGCAGTGACCAGCATATCCTAGAGGTAGAAAGTGTGTGAGAAAATAGTGCCACTTTGGTCACTTTGTATTGCCTTTTACGATACAGAAATCTTCAAGCTAGGCCTTGGTTTCTTCAGATTATTACTCAGCAGCAAGGAGGCAAAGGGAAACAGAGCTCCTAGAAAGAACAGAATTTGTATTAATAGCCCAAGGAAATTTCACTAATCCTTTCTTAAAAAAAGAGGAAAAAGGAAAAGAAAAAAATTATCACAACTCTTGTTGGTAGTATGATAACATTGTGGTATTAGATTTATGCAAGATTCCAACTTGATATCACTGCTTCAGACTTTCATTGTCATAAAGTAGAGCAGAACTACTTAGTAATGTATCTCTGTCTTTATTCCACTGTGCACAATGGAACTCTACCTCTCTAAAAGTTTTGGAATTTTTTGTTTTTGTCTTTCACAGATCTCTTTTCATGTTTTGCAAGGTTCATCTGGGGGCATAATCCTCCTTTCTAATACTGCATTATGAAAATTCCTTGTTGACCCTTCTAGCTCATCAAATCTGCAGTTCATTTCATATTTAAGTTAAAATATCTCTATTTTCACACTCTTGGTGTTATGATTTCCTTTAATTTTGGAAAATACTTTAGGGGACATTGTGTAACCCATCTGAATGGGAGATACAAATCTTATGTTCAAATCACACCCTCTTTGGAAGGCGATACTTTGGAAAATTCACATCCAAGTCTGAATTCCCAGCATTCTTGGGAATTTATGCAAGTTAAAGCCAAAATCTGGGTGCTTTTTTTGCATGTGTGTTTGTGTTTGAAGCTTCTAAACAATACTGCCATTCCACTTTCCCTTACAGAAAATATCAGCCAGTGGTCTTGTTTCTTAAAAAGAAAGGGTTTGTTAAGAGGTGCATGACCTACTCTTCATCCTTTCAAGGCACTCTTTATGGAGAGGAATTTAGGTACTATGTAGTAAAGGTTAACCAGTCTTGGTAACTCGAGTCAAGATGTATTAGGTAATTGAGACCAAACTCTGAACAAGCCTTTGAACATATCGCTGTTTACTCAAATCGAATCTGAATGTTGAGCCTTCTTACGTTCACTTGTCCTTATTTATTTGAAAAATGGATTATGGTAAATTACTGAGTCATCACTAAGGGACAAGAAGAGTTCAGTGTGAGACAAGCCAGCAGAACTCCACTGCAAATACAATATAAATTACTGACCTCCACAGATGTCACTGTGATATCTGTTGACAATGTCACTTTAATCAGAAGATCTGCTTTTATGCTGTCTCTCTTTGCTTCCAATTATAAAGTTTTCTGGCACCTATATATTTCCAGTAAGATTTACTAGCCCGTACTTTCAGCAACAGCCAGAATTTATACTGCACCTGGCTGGTGTTTCTCAGGCTGTCAGCAGGGATCCCTAGCTGTCTGCATAGAGTCAGTCTAAAAAGAAATATTTGATTTGATGGAGCTATGAGGGAGCAGCTGAAGTGTTTTTCAAGGAGAAGAGAGGTGTAAACTCTATAGAATGCTCACAGGTCGTGTGGCAGGAAACACGGCAATTCAAATTGGAGAAGCAAATTCAATATATGTAATCAACTGTGATTTCTCCCTGATCATCTCAGGACTAATTAGGGACTGTTTTTTTACAGCTAATCAGAGGTATCTGGAAAGAAGTAATTTGCATAACTGCAAGTCAAGTTATGTTATGAGGACAGCTGAGCTAATGTAAACTGGCATTTACTGTAAAATTAAGCATGTATTGCATTCAAATAGGCAAACAAAGGAGCACTGGAATCCTGCTGACTAGAAACTAGGAAAAGCAGTACTAATGGAATGCAGACACTGTGCTACATGAGGCATATCAATGCATGAAACACAAGGAATGTAAATATGCAAAGGCCAAAATATTTGCGGAAGGGGCATGTTTGATAAAATTGCAAATACTGTGGATTCTGCTGGCTGTCACTTTGTCATTGCATTTTGTCATGGTTTGTAGTTTAATATTTCAGGGGAAAAAAAAGAACCTTTTTTCTCATTTAGGGGAGACTGCTCTTTAAATCAAATCTAAAATTAGCTTCTAATGCAGTTATTATAGCAAGTTATTATGTCTTGAAAAGACATACATACTTTTGTTTCTCATACAACATGCAACACACTGGAACTCCTATTCACCTATTTCTTCAAGAAAGTGTCCCTGAAGTCTATTTTTATCTCCTTGAATGTAGGGGAGATTTTGGTTACCTCACTTCAGGCTGCCAGACTTTTTTGCCCATCTCAAGCTGTAAATCTGACAAGTTTCCTATCTCAAAATCCTGATCTGTGAATGAGCTTCATGTAGCTAAGCATAGGAACATGTGATTTTTCGCATGGGAGTAAAAGTTCATGCATATCTGTCAAACTTCTGCTTCACTGAATAGGAAGACAATGTCCTTGAGAGTTCTGATGTTCACCTACAATCCAGTATACGCAAAGCTAAGGCCTAAAGTTAGAACTGGATTTCTTATAAGGGCCTGACAGAATAGATGTACGGACAGTTCAGTTTAACTGAATTTAAACACTTTCTTGGAGGAACTTTGAATGCTAATACCCATTATCAACCCTTTGAAAAAAGAGCGGTTTTAAGAATAAATTAAACTGGAGATTGATGATAGCTATTAAGCAGAATCAACCAGTGACTGATTAACCCTTGGAGTTAAGACAGTCTCCCTCCACACTATGTACTATAGATCCAGACCTGTGTAAGCATTTGGGTGCCCAGTTGACTCCCACATAGACTTGTTCACCAACATAGCTGTGTTTTTTAATTACTGTAAATTTCTTTGAAATAAGGTAGTCCTTTTAATTTTAAAAGCTGGATTCTTATTTATATTTAAACGTGTAACATTGATGACAAAATGCGATTTTAATGTAGATTGATCATATACAGATTATACAATTTTCACTGCTTATTTAAATATGCATTTCATTTGTTGTGTCTCCATGTATAGATTTTTCTTTGAAACTTTTTTTTAAAGAGAGCCTGACTAACATGGAAACAGTGAACTCAGAAAGAAAATAAGTCCTGACTAGATGTTTACACCCCAACTATGTCCATATGCAGAAATTGTATTTCTGCTTTTCTCTTCATCTGTCCCTCAAAAGCACATTAGTTTAGTATAACTTTGTATATTATGTTCCCCTTTTCTCTGCCTCCCTCAGCAGCTTTCTTATAAGCACTTAAGCATGTGTAACTAACATGGCTAGGTCTAAGTTATTTTTCATGAAATTTTCTTTCTTACAGCATTTTTAAGAAAGTAATGAGAAAGTCTAAAATGAAAAAGGCTGTTTCTGTCTTACTGTTCTGTCAGTGATTTACTTTCTCCTGTTGAAAAGGTCTGAATTTATAAAAATACCTTCAAATAGCCATTTTTACGTAAGCTTACTAGCTTAAATGAAGTGTTATTTCAGATTTCTGCTTGATTTCTTACACTACATGCTTTTTCTAGTTTTCACTTAAAAAAAGTAAGAAAACTCGGAAGACCCAAATTTTCAATCCATAATGCTGCTTAAATAGTTGGGTAACCTTATTCAAGTCAGCTGAGATGTTTTAGTCTAAAATCACTTCTATAACAAGATCATGTTATGCTTTCCTGTTTTCTTCATTCTTCTTTAAAGCATCTACTGCTTGTCACTGTTGGAGAAATGTCCCTGATCTTCATCTAAACTA
The DNA here is from genome assembly GCA_032466535.1 of Forpus xanthops. Classification (NCBI taxonomy): domain Eukaryota; kingdom Metazoa; phylum Chordata; class Aves; order Psittaciformes; family Psittacidae; genus Forpus; species Forpus xanthops. Next base: position 29,249 of record JASSUY010027078.1, on the reverse strand, counting down.
ATTCAACAGTGGCTGTGCTGTTATAACTCAACCTAGTGCTTAGTAAGGGCACTAGGAGAAGGCGAGACCCTCAAAACAATCCCAGTGTGACTTGGAAAGATTTCTTCCAATCTCTGAATTTCTCCATTCTCTGCATGTGAAAAAGAAATTGAGATATGTAAAGATTTTTCGGTCTCTGTTATACTCCTGTCCAGAGAAATTACCCTTTCTACAGTGTGCACAGTGCATACAGACTTCTTTAAGACCCTAAGATATCTCCAGCCTGTGTTACACATGAATATGCAGAAAACCTTCAGATCTTATTAAGACACAGCTTCTAGTTTGCTATTTACCTATTTTTACCTTCTTCTGTTTTCTCTCATTCCCTCCTATTTCAGCTACAGCCAAGCACTTTGACTCCATCTGTGAAGGAGGCAATTCCAGCTGCCTCTGCAGCTACTGTCTTTGCTGTTTCTTGGCCAGCCATCAGGGAATGAATTTTACTTTACTAAAGACATGATACATTTCAGCCAGTTTCCACTTGAAAAGCAAAAGAAGCCATTTGAATACTGCATAAAGGCAGTTTCTAGCCCCTAAATCTATACAGAAAAAAATTACCTCAGGCATACAGCTAACAACACATTGGTTTCTGAAGTCTAGTCAATATATTTATTTACTATTTTTAAGTCTCAGGTTTCAAGTCAGTGATATTTTTTATTGTTTTTTCTTTTTTTTTTTTTTCCACTTTTAGATCTGTTCAGAAATGTCCATGTAGATTGCTTTTAAATGACAGATACTAAGAGGTCTTTGCCAGTTACAAGTCCAAGTACCTGCCATGACTGCAGCCTGACACCACAGCACACACATTCCCACCTCTCTACTTTCCAGTTTTCACACAGTGAAAATCCATGCATACAGGATGGCAGCAACCAGGATGCATGCAGCCCAGTACACTTAGCCTGCATTGTGGATAAAACTAAAAATGCAGCAAAATATAGCTAAATTTAAACAAGAGTCATCATTATTATTAATGCAGTAGAAAATTGAAAAAATCTGTGATTTTAGTTGGAGCCAACAGAAAGTATCTCACCAAATCCTAGATGCAGCTTCCAGCACAATACTGAAATATCTTGCCCCCATTAGGTTTGTCACTTGCAATTGCTTTTACCAAACACAGCAGAAAATGAGAGACAACTGCATTCTAAGTGTCTCATAAAAGAAAAATAGGTTTTTTATAAACCTCATGCAATACTGCTTCACACACTATTTACAAGACACAGGTAGCTTGAGTTGCTGTCTTAAAATATACTTACAATGACAAAATGGAGCTGTGGTCTTTCTAAGCTGGGATAATGGCATAATTTCTGTTTTTATCAGGTGTTGAACAAGATTCTACAGGCGCTGAAGTTGTTTTGTCTCCATTATTTCTTTGCTAAACTTACTAAAAAATTATAATGATTCAATACCACCACTACTCTATTGCTGAAATAAGCAAGGAACATTAGCTTGATGTTATTTTCATCATGAACCTAATAGTTCTACTGAATTTAGAGGCTTCTTATACCAGCTTGTACTTCACGAAAAATAAAACAACATCATTAAAGTAGATCATAAGTAAGGCACAGTAAGTGCCAACAGTTATGAAGCTCATACTGATATTTCTTTTTCTCATTTCCAGCTAATTTGCCAGAACAGCTTTTGGCCTATCCATAAATAGGTCTATGATAAACCAAACATTAAATTGGAGCTAATTCCATAATTAGCACTGTTTCACAGTCATATGTTTGAAAAGACAGTCTTGCTTAAAGAAAAAAAAAAAAAAAAACAAAACCAACAACAACCACCATCAAAAAAAAAAAACAACCACCCAAAAAAAATCAAACCCTAAAAAGTATATTTCAACGGCTTGGGAAAGCATGCATTCAGCAATTTAGTATTTATAAAGCTGTGAATTAGAAAATAAAAGTCTAGAAGGCATTGGTCTGGTAGAGCAAGCTTATTGCCCCTGAGTTTGGCTCAGAACCAGTTAAAATGCATGCAGTGGTCAACCTACCAAATGGGCAGCCATATCTTATAACAGCCACATGAAAGCCATTGTGAGTCTGGCTGTATAGGTGGCTGGTGTCCTTGTCTGCTGCACAGCAGGGAGAAAACAACCAGGCAGAGATCTGCAGCTGACATTTACAACTCTTGCATTTGGCAGAGCTGAAGAAGTTGGAAAAAGCTATGATAGACGAAACAAAACATAAGAAATGGTCTGAAGATATGGAATGTTCCTTCCTTATCCCCTAGTCAGAAGCTGTGAAATAGGAGATTTGATTACAGATATTGAATTCTAGCTTTCTGAAGGGATTTCGTCAGGTGCCAAAACACCCTCCAGCCTTTCCTTAAAATCCAGAAAAAGATCTAACCTCAATTCACACCTGGGTGTGAAGGTGGAGGGTGGAAGTTTTGTTTATGTTTATCTTATATACCTTTTGTTCTGCACTCAAGTGCCTCCTTTGTGTATAATTAAAATTTTAAGTTAAAAAATGGTGCTTCATTTGCATGTTTGTGGTCCTCCAATTAAGACTGCACTCCTGAAAATAGATGTATGCAAATAAACTTTTGTGCTTAATGCAGAGTGCCACTGTCTGGAGGGGTTTTCCACAAGGGAGTGATTGCTGGGTCAGGGCAAACTTAAAGGCCTGACATAGCTGTTTTCTACAAAGCATAAGGAGCATTTATGCTTAAATTAAAACACTATTTCGGTGCTGTAGCTTGAAATTCATGCTGTAGCAGTTTAAATTTTTGGAGATCATTCCTATTTATCCTCTTTCTCTCTCTCTATATATATACCTGAAGCCTCGTCAAAAGCCTGCTGGTGTCTAACAGAAGACCAAAGATGACTTAGGGCCAAATCTAGTGTTCAGATCATTTAGCTTATTCAGTATTTAAAACATCTAGAACTTTAAGAAAGTTTAGCAAATCTTTAAACATATTGTGAGAACTGTCACCCCTAATGTCCATTTAAATGTAAAAGTGTGACCTCTTCCAAAATATCCATCTTCAGGCCTTCTGGTTCTAGGACACCTGAGCAACTTTGCTTATCATTTTTCATGCAGTGCATAGAAATCTGGTGAAAAAGCCCCATCACTTTCAAATTCTTTCTCTTTTAGCTGCTAGCCTTGGACTGTCCACTGAATCATTGAATACCTGTCTTAAAGAGGAAACTGGGCTCACTGACACCAGTTACCAAGAAAGAACATTGCATTTATTCCTTCTGTTAATATTTTATTGTCAATCAGAATTACAGAATAGGGTTGGAGAGGACATCTAGAGATCATCTAGTCTAACCCCCTCCCAAGGCAAGACCACCTAGAGTAGTTTACACAGGAATGTGTTCAAGTGATTTTTGAATGTCTCCAGAGAGGAAGACTCCGTGACCCTCTGGACAGCCTGTTCCAGTGCTCTGCCACCCACAACATAAAGAAATTATTCCTCATGTTGAAGTGAAACTTCTTGTGTTAATGGCCATTGCTTCCTGTCCTGTTGCTGGGCACCACAATTCAATCTGGCACCATCCTCCTGGCATCCACCTTTGAGATACTTATGTGCATCAATGAGATCTCTTCTCAGTCTTCTTTAGACTAAACAGGCCCAGCTTCAGGAATCATAGATTCATAAAATTATTAGGGTTGGAAAGAAGCTTAATATCACCTAGTTCCAACTCCCCCTGATCATTTTTGTGGCCCTCCACTGGACCCTCTCTGGTAGCTCCTTGCCTTTCTTGTACTGGGAAGCCCAGAACTGGACACAATACTCCAGATGTGGACTCACTAGGGTTGAGTAGAGGAGGAGGATCACTTCCTTTGACCTGCTATCCATAGTCCTCCTGATGCACCCCAGGATATTATAGGCCCTCCTGACCACAAAGGCTCTGCCCTGCTCATAGTCAACATCACCCACCAATACTACCATGTCCTTCTCAGCTGAACTGCTGTCTTGCAGTTCAACCTCCAACTTGTACTGGTTCTTGGGGTTCACCCTCCCCAGGTGTAGTACCTTACGCTTGCCCATATTGAACCTCTTAAGGTTTCTTTCCACCAAATTCTCCAGCCTACCAAGGTCCCTCTGAATGGCAGCACAGTCCTCAGGTGTAGCATTCACGCCCTCCCTTCTTCATATCGTCAGCAAGCTTGCTGAGGGTACTTTCTAACCCTTCATCCAGATCATTGATAAACAAGTTCAACAAGACTGGTCTCAGTCAGTAGTGGGGAACACCACTGGCTCCAGGCCTCCAACTGTATTCTACTCTGCTGATCATGAGCCTTTGAACGTTGCCACTCAGCCACTTTTTTGATCCACATCTTGCATGTGTTATCCATCCTGCTATAGATTCTTTCATCTGTCTTTCAACAAAGTTGTCCCAAAGAGAATGTGGAAAAGCTAGGGGTGGCTTACTCAGCAGTGACCTCCTTAACAAATTTGTGGAAAAATGTGGGAACTAACTTTGGGAAGGTGTGACAGTGAAAAATAATTTTGGAACAAAAGTCACAGAAAATTAGTACTGCTGACAGGAGGAAAACTGTAGGTTTTTACAAGTAACTCTAGTGAAATCTCTTTGCAGTACTATAACAGTACTGTCAGGGTAGGTCCTGGTAGGTGGAATACCATACCCTTTGGTGGTTTGATATTTAAGATCAAAGTTTGAACTGAAATTTATGTTTCCTTATGTGTTACATGGAAACTGTATGGTTAACTATTGTTTCAGGGACTCTAACTGCTTTATATTCCTGTCTTCAGACCAAATGGGTGTCAGTCTCATTTCAAAGCCAAACAAAAAGATTTGCAAATGCTTAAGCTTTTGGCTTTTTTTGAAGAGGCAGTGGAAGGTTGCCAAGTGACTGATCTTTGATCTGATCTTCAGATATGTGCCCAAGAATTTAGGGGCCATGCTGAATTAAGCATGGTCCATCTACTGCAAGAAATCTGGATTTTTTTTCCATCTAAATAAGGGTAAAAAGAAACTAAGGGAGAAACATACTGAGCTTTTTTTCAAAGCAGCTCTGTTTTCAAGGAAAAAGGAAACAACAAAACAACACAATGACAGACCAGATGTGGCACATTCCACAAGATAGACATATAAAGTGTTGCACATATTGTACGCAACACAAACACCTGAAAATGTTACTGAATTTGTAAGATAAGAGGCTAGGAAGTGCTATAATTAAGGTTAACAGTGCAACCATAACGTAGCCCTTCTTTATGGATGCAGGCTGATAAAATTTTACTTGTGTACTCCTTTTTCTACTAGTGCTTTTAACTATTCAGGGCATGGAATAACCAATTTATTTTTTTTTTACATTCAATATGTGCATATATCATAGAATCGTAGAATCACAGAATAGTTAGGGTTGGAAAGGACTTTAAGATCATCTAGTTCCAACTCCCCCATTACTTTAAATTAGTCAAATTTCACTGAAAAAAAAATATTATTTTCGGTTGTTCTTATCATCACAGCATCTGAAGTGAAGAAAACAATCCCTGTATTTGCACAAAACATTCATGAGATGATTTGAATTTCTACATTACACAGAGGCATTGAGGTAAGAAGTTATACACTACTTTCAGACAAATCACATTGTAGAAATTGATATTGCAGAGATTTCATGTTGTATTTGAACTTTTGTTCAAAGCTTAACATCCAGAAGCTTTAATTGCATCTAGGAAGGAAGGTCAAGAATTTTTGCACATTCATCTCATATTAAATCAAGAATAATGACTAGTCTTTGTGAAACATCTGGGTGAGTGACTTGATTAGCTCCAGAGAGGAACTCTGTCTGTGGCTGAGACAGGGCTAAAAGCCAGCTCTTCCACTCAGCATCTGGCTTTCTCTAGAATGTCTTTCCTCTTCCTGAAATTTCCTGCTCTTTTGTTTTGATTTTACATGAAATAGGGCAAAAATCACACAATGTTAGTCTTTTTGTCCAATTCATTGACTGCAGAACAGGAAAGATGTGATAATAAGAATGGAAGAGTAAAACTGAAATGTGGCTTATCTTTTGGGTGCATGCATTTCCATAGTCAAAGTTTTCCTATGTGCTTTCAAAAGAAACCTTGGGGGAAAAAAAAAAGCAGCCACTTACTACCCATTGAGGCCTCCCATGGTCACCAGAAAAGCTGAACTCTTTGAGACCACCACACCGGGTGGGCACAGTAACTGACAGCAGCAGTTACTGTGCCTATGCACAGTCAGTGAAAGGCTAAAGCGATTCCATAATAGTGTCTGCAGGCTTTTCCTGGCAGAGAAGGGCACAGTGGAACAGCTGCACTGAGCAGCATGCTTCAGACTCTGGAAAGATTTGTGCCATCTGGTCCATTCACTCCAAACCCAGACCTCTCTTCCTTGTTCATTCCACCTTAACACTGATCTTCCTTCTGTCCTATCTGCCCCTTTCTCACCCTTCTCCTTACCCTACCATTCCCAGCGCCTCTTCCACTCCTCATTCAGTCTATTAACATTTTTTTCCCAGACACTGGAGATTCTGTATAAGCTATGTGGGTTTCTGTACTCAAGCTAACCGTCCTTTAAACTCATTTGAGAGAAATGTACATTTCTGGGACAAGACTTTTCTTATCTCTATGTAGATAACTAGTGTATCTGACCCTGGGCATCAGATTTTAGCCTTCACGACCATTCAAAGTATATAGCACCTGATAACCTGGCATATTTTGAAGAACTCCCATACTTTTAGTACAAATCTAGGCCTTTCCTACCCTCTATATGATCCAGCTGCAGCACAGTGGGGGAATCCAGTCTTTTCAAAATGCAGAATAAAATTTTCTTTAACCTCATTCTCAGAAATAGCTGAATTTGAGCAAAAATTTTCCAACAAAAATGAAATGAAACATGGGACAGACAATGACATGAAAAAAATCCGTCCAAACTATCAGGCAAAGTCTTGAAGATTTCGAAAGCTTAGAATACCAATACTTACAATTACTTCTTCAGAAATAATGTACCGTGTAAAACAATGTACCAGTAAAAAGGGTTACAAGGCACTACTAGACAACCTTTTAATGAACTCTGTGAACAGACTGTGGTTTGTATATTATTGTAGCTACTATTATTAGCAGTATTAGTAACACTAGCATGTGCAGCTGATTAAAGATTACACTATGCCTGAAATATTCTTGTCTTTCTTAGGTAAGTGTAACTCAGACAACCTCACTATAGCATAACATTCTGTATCAGAGTGGTGGTGAGCATAACTTTTTAAAGCTTTGAAATATGTTGTGCTACTTTTCTAGGTCAATCTCTTAACTGCCTGATTCCTTATCTAATCCAGCAGACTTCTGTAAAGTGGAGTTTAGTGCCACTCTTCCCACTTAACAAAATCACATAACCTCATTGCATTTACCCTGAACACATGCAATACTAGGTGCTAACCATGAGAAAACCATACTTGAATGTTCTCAGATTTACCTAAGGCTGATGATGCTGGGAATACAACCATGAGATACTTGGACACAAGGCACTTGATATCAAGATGGAGTATACAAATTAGACAGAGGTTTCCTTGTGTTGACAAGCAGTCCCTTCTATGCTGAGTGACACAGGCATGATCTTGAACAGAGTGCTTTCCCTGCAGGCATCAGAGTTGCACCAGTTTGCACCTGCTGAAAAAGCTGACCCATTTTATGCAGAGCATCACCTCAGATATATTGAAATATATTATCAGTTAAGATTCCTGCTTAGTAAGATAATATAAATACTTAGTAGGGATAATACCAAGATAAGTGATTTTGCATATGATTTCTTTTCAGAGCAGCAAACTGTATGGAGCTGTAAATTTTCATAAAACTATTCTCAAACTTTTAATTTTTATGTCATTGAAATTTTAATCACTATTCTAATTGAAGTGAACACTAAATTATTAACTACAATATTATTACTTTTTAAAGCAGCCTTTTTAAAAATTAAAAAATATGAAGTTGCTAAAGAGGGCAAAAAGTAATTTCTTATTTTCATGCTTGTTTAGCTCCACACAGAGAAGTATGCATTCTAATTACATTTCAGATTCAAACCAGAAGTGTGATTTTTAGACCTAAAAGTGAAAATGGATGTTTTTTTAGACATATCAAAAAAATAATATAAAAATAAAAGGGAAAAGAATAATGATGTTGCATCTTCTACAGACATTTTTACTACAAAGTGATAAAAATGCAATAAAATTATTCATGAAACTTGTCAGTAGTTAATGTATTGTCTTTGAGATCCTTATTATCCTAAAATGACCCCTTGGAACTGTTTTATATTGCTGTGCTGGGATTATAGCACACATTGGAGAGGTATGCAGAATGCAAATGCATTGTCAATGATTACAGAAAACCACAGGGGAAATTAAGAGCTGCTTCTTATATGGTGTTAGAGGCCTTAAGCTATTTTGTTCTGGACATCTTGTCATTATTGTTTTGTATTTAAGTCTTTGATAGTGGTAAGTGATGCATTCTGAAGGTAAGAATTACTCTTGTGAAATTGTGAAATCCCAAAGGAATTACATCTAAACATTTGCCTGTTTTCAGAAAGTTTTCCTGGAGATCTTCAGATTTAGAGAAATAAAATTATGGAGATGTTCTTGGTATTTCATGTCTGCATATAACTGCTTTACATTGTAAGTGTGAATCAAACTCAGCTAATGTCAGTGCAAAATTTCTCTTAATTTCAGTAAGCATATGTTGTTAGGTTGTGGTTCATCTACACTTCTATGCAAACTCATGGTCACTACAGGTGAGAGTTTGACACACACTGTTTCTGGAAAAAGAATGGTTTGGAAGCTTTCCTTGCAAATATTTTTTTTATTTGCTTTCATTTTTTTCCTTTACTAGAATGATAAACAGATGTATATACATTTCAAGATATTTTCTTTTTCAGGGGTTTGTTGTTTTTTTTTTTTGTATAGTGTTTGGTTTTTTTGTTTGTTTGTTTGTTTGTATCTCTGCTTTTATGGGAATAGAGTAGGACTTCTTAATCCCTGTGAAACTATGAATGAGACCCATTTCAGGCTTCCAGTGTTCCTTGAAAAACAAAATATAAAGGGTTGCATTTCTCTGTCTGACAGCCTTTTAAAAACAGTTTGGTTTCAAGAAGATTATAATTTAAGTTGAATGACTGTTAGGGGACACACAACCTACGTGGTCCTACCACATTGAACTTACTATTCATGTTTTCCAGTCAAGGTAGTTACCTTTCTCATCATAAGTTGTTTCCAAATTTAACATCTTGACTGTGCTGAATACATTCACAATTATAATGAGCAGCTATGACTAATGCCTATTTGTGTGTGAAGGATATTTAAATGGCTCTTGTGAATAACACCTGCATTCACAAAATTGTTGTGTTACAGAGTTTATCAGGGTTCCTGTAGTCAGCTACCTACCACTGGGACCATGTCATGTCATTTCCAAGTTAGTGAAAAGGAAAGTTGTAAGTCTTCATGCTTTCTGCTCAAGATGCGACACACATACGTGAAAGGACGGCAGCACTTGGAACCTGGGGGATTTCCCAAAAAGCAGAACAAGGACATCAGGTACTGACACTAGATCTGGAAACCTAGGCAGCTTGCAGGGTACCTGAAATTTCAAAGCAATAAAGGAAATACGAATGTGGAAAATAACAGAGCATTGTGCCTGCATAGCAAAGGAGAATAGTTTAATTGCAGATCAGTTAGGAAAATATGATCTGCACAGCATAAAGTATGTGGAGAATGGACCAGGAAGACTTCTTATTTCACAGACATCTTCTTAGGGGATCCAAGAAAATGGTAAGACAATAAGGAAACAAAAATGGTAAATGCATGCCAGCATTTCATTGTTTTGTCTCCTTTGCTGCTTCTAGTAAGTAACATAAAAAATTCTTGGTATTTTAGACCACTATGCAAAATTTACATGCCTATTAATCATCCCTAAGGACTGAACTGCAAGCCCCAAATGCCTAAATTAAAAAAATTGTAATGCTAGAGAATCTTCAACTCAACAAAATATGTAGGACAAAGACAATGCACGATTTCATTTCCTTCAAGGAGTGAGAGAGAAGTACACATCCACAACATGTACTGCAGAAACCACGGAAAGAAATCATTAATATTATCTGCTGAAACAAAGCGTTAGGCTTTCTTCTCAGTTCACTTTTTGTCACATTTATATTAGTGCACCTAATATGACAATAGGATCATGAAAAAATTTTATGAGTAAAAAGCTTCAGTGGTGTTTGTTTGCTTTTCAGGTGATGAGGCCAAGCATAACCTAGACTGATGTACATGAAAGCAGGCTTTCACAGACTAGTGGCAATAACACGTGAGGGCTTTTCAATTTAGGAGCATACTGTGTCCAAAAAACCTGGTGGCTTTCAGGACACTCAGGAAAGCTCATATGCCAAATCTGATTTCTGCTAATGAATGGCCATGCTCAGACAGCTGAGGAGTAGTTCTATTTCCACAGCCTTAAATATGAACCACCTACTGTGTCTTCTACACAGCTATGTGTAGTTCAGTATTTGATTTAATGGTGATTATATCCTATTCTTCTCCATATGGCTTCTGAAATGAAGTTGGTCTCTGACACCACTTAAGCAGAAATAGTTTGTAAATTTGTTTCCCAAGGACTTTGAATGCTTTTGATAATAGGTGTTATTATTATCATCAGTGACTCAGTAATCCATTGGTTATGGATCAATTAAAACTTTTTCATTTTAAAAGACAGGAATAAAAATTGTGCTGCAGCCTGCATTTCAAAACTTTATTAAAAGTTTAATTAAATGTATAGAATTTTGAAGGAAATCAGGATGCATGAGTTGAATGCACTATGGGTTTGGATTTTAACTCACTGTTTTAAAAGTCCTCTCTTCAGATGTTGATAGTATATTTCACTCTTGGCTATTTCTATCACCAGTGGAAGACAAACCAGCAAGTCCAAAAGGAAATTATTTTTTTTCACTAACTCTTTGAGGGGTTGTACGTGAGTAACAGAGATACAATAAATAACTCATAAATGCCAAAACCAAGACAAAATTACTTCAATTCTAAATACTTACTTAAAAAAGCATACTCAGGTCAATTCCCAAGCCATCTTTTCTTATAAACTAATTAAACACAAAGTGAAATAACAATCAAACACTCATTAATAGGACAGTTGCTTCTAGGTAGCAAAATATTAGTCCAGAAGAAACTTTCAAAATTTATTCTGTCACCAGCTGTAAAAACCAGGGGCAGCTTATAAAAGGAAATCTGATATAAAATAACCCTAGCAGAACAAGTAAGAGAGGCTGAAATTAATCTGCACAGAAATTAAAAACAGTACAGGAAACCCTCTGAAAAGGTTAGAAGTTTCAGTTGCTGAGGCTGCCCCCACCTGGACCATAACCTACTGGGTTACAGGTGGAGTAAGCAGGACCATCCTCTGTTACAGATCTACACTATCATTAACCACAAGTGAGACAGGCAAATTGGGATAAAGGCATAATGTTCTTAGAAGTTGTTAGGAACTATGGCTGGATAAGCACAGCTTAAGTGGAATGCTTATTGTTTGCAGCAAATATGTTTTAATAATAGGGCAATTTGTTTCTTCCACTGAATTTGCCAAGAGATGGTAAAAACAGTTCTGTAAAAGTCACCTAGGCAAAATAACAAATGGGAACAATTATTCTTCCACTGTAGATTTCCTAAATTGAAAGTCTTACAAAAAGGCTGAAAATGCTTGCTTTAGCTAATGCTCTTTTCTTGTTTATTTTGTTTGGTTTTTTTTTTTATTTGTAGAATATACACAGTTTTGTAATGCCACAGCTGCTAAATTATGTATTTCTACTTTGCTTAAACCTGTCAATCTCTCTTCCCCTAAATACATAGATGTAGATAGGTTGCTTTATTGATTCATCAATTGAATTTTTTATGAAAGCAAAGGATATTTAGGAAAAAGCAGTCCTGCTATTTCTTTTAAAACAGACATTTGCATGTATATAGGCACAAAAATATTTATGAATATATCTCTTCAACTTCAGAGGTGCCCTTCTTAACTTGAGGTCAATGTGTTAGGCCAACAGGGTACTGTCTTTCAGTATACTGTCATGATGGTAGATGTTTTCAAGTAAAGCAAAATTTGCCTGACCTGACTTCTTGTATGTAGAATAGGGCACCTGGAAAAAAAACAGCAAGGAGCTGATGGTAATAAGCCTCTGAATTTTAAACATGTTTTCTTTCCTATAAATTAGCAGCACTAACACATTTATCTCACAGCATTTCACAAATGTTGGTGACCCTTACCCAGACAGCTTTGAAAATATAATTCTTGAAGTAGAAAGCACACGCCTAATAAATTCAGTTCTGAAGGACTCACAAGACAAGAATCTTCACAGGGCCCTAGTGTTAGCTTTACATCCAGAGCACACAAAGCTTCAGTTTTAGCTGAGCACCTAACTCCCTTAAGTGTTTGCAAATGTCTGTACAAACGTGTATGTTATTTGCCTGAAGTATGAAGTAATTATTTTAATACATATTATGGTTGGCCATGGTGGGTTAACCTAACAAAATTACTTTATATACAACAAATGAAGCAAACCTAACAGTACCTAGAAACACTTCTTTGTTTCCCCAAAGGGAATATAAGAATGCTAGCTCAATAGGAGGTGGTGATGCTGAGTTGAAAAACACCCATCTATCCAATTTTAGTTTTACAAGATGTATTTTGCTTCTCAAAGCTGATTTCACTTAACGTATTAACATGAAAAATGTTTTTGAGCTTTTCTGGGTGAGCAATCTGAAGAAACTCAAGGACTGAGCAGTCCACACTGGTTTAATCTTCTACCAGCAGAAACAGGGAACCATCATCCCAGAGAACTGCAAATAAGCATCATCACTAAAATATACAAGGGGATAGAGGACTTGAGCATCCCTGCAGTCATTGATTTCTTGGTTTCTATATTTAGACTTCAAGAAATAGTGCTTCTTAATGTAAACCAAGCTGATACTTTGGAAATGCTACTAGTTTCTTCTTGTCCTTCCTGACAAATGAATGTCAGAGCACAGTCCTTTCAGGGACTTTTGACGCTGCCTCATTTGAACTTGTTCTATATATGCAAGAAAAATCCTGCTATTAATCCTCTGAGAAGCTTATTTGTAAGGAGGAATATAAAATCACAGTGGGAATAAAAATATGTGCTGTGACTTGTGTGGTACTTGTGTTATAATGAGCTGTACTTGCATTACTTAACATGGTTTCAAATATATCTGCACCATTTGGGTGAAGACTACAATCCTTGCAGTACACTGTTGGATAGACAGGAAAATGTGCTTATGGGAAGCATTACTTTTACAGTGTAGGTGGTGAAATGTCACTGTAACAATTTAAGAGGTCATTGTGTACTGCACACAAAAAAATCTTGCTCCAAGACTGAGCTCCTGAATTTGGGTAAGATGAACAGAGAAGCTGTCTGAATTCTATGCTGTACACAGCACAAAGGCTGCTTCTTAAGAATGTCAAAGTAAATTAATGCTTTTCTGCACACATCCCCTCCGTTTCACAAAGCTTCTAGAACTCCCTCTCTAAGAATTGTAGAGATGATAGTGGTGACACGCGGCTAGAGTAAAACGACTTCTTTTCTTTTTCTTTAGTTGTTTGTTTATTTTCTAGTAGGTATCATCATCTGGAAAAGACTTCATAGGTACAGTGAATTGTAATTTCTTCCCCAGAAAGTTAACAGTACCAAAAAAGGAAAGGAGCTTTTTTTGGAAAGTGACTAATGAGGAACATTAGAAACAGATCATAAAGCAAAGTTAAGGTGATGACAGATATGGTCTTTAAAATGTTGTGGATCTTCTTTTACTGTGCTTGTTTTATTATGTAATTTCTTTGCTGTCGATTTTGGCACAGTTATTGTAGCTGCTCTGTAAATTTTTGTATACGTAGCTCATGACCCTTTGAATGTCGGTTGGTTTGTATTTTTTGCAAGCATTGATTTCAGCTGAAAATTCGTTCCAACTCTCTCCTCCCATTCTTTTTCTCTTTTGATTTTTCCTGGTTCATTGGGATTATGTATGGCTCACTGGATAATTTCAGAGAGTGTTTGGTTTTTTAAAGCTAGTTCCTAGGCTCCATGACTTCAGTCTTGCAGTGCAAAGTTTTTGATACTAAATAGGATTGCCTTTAAGATGTACTGAGTTCCCATCGCTTGCAGAAGAATCCCACAAATAAAATCCAGCATTTCTGAGAACTGAAGAAAAGCTGTTCTTGGTCCCCTACCAAAATGTCTAGCTTGGGAAATGTTTTAGAATGTTTGGCATCCAAAACTATCTTCTATCAGTCAGGGATGATAACTTTACTATGTCTACATAAAAGTTGTAACAATCTAGAAATCAAAAGAACATCAAATAATATTCATTCATAAACAGGGCTAAAATCTACTTACTATAGTTATATCCCTGTTTAGAATTAGCTAATGTAACATTTATAAAGGTTCTATTCAGTCACTGTCTTCAGCAACTGCAAACCTGGGCTTCTGCTTGGTTGTTTTTAGATTGCTTCCTTTAGAAAACAGATTCATTTGTAAAATTAACTTTTTTCCTGATTACTGATTACATCCATGGCTTTCAATACCATAGAAAATGGTAGAAGCTCATTTGAATAAAAATTAAAGCACAGTTACTTCTAGTTCATTTTGAATACCTCTCACTTAGCTTTCAATACTAAATTCTTGTTCTCTGTATATATTTTTCTCTAAATGTAGTTTGGGTATGGTTTATGACAAGCATTACTACATGGCATTTTTATGTGAATCTTGTCATGTGTGAAATATGAATTTTGTAGATGGCAACACCAAGATTTGAAATATCTCAAAAGGAAAAATAGAAAAATTCTCCTTGCCAGTTTTTCTCTCAAGTGAATATAGGGTTTAAAAAGACACTGGGCTGATAGCACAGAAGAATTGAGTTTATTTATCTGTGGGACCTGCCTAGCACCAGGCGCAACAGCAGCTTCTTCCTCATTTCTACGCTGATGCACTTGACTCTGAGGTGAAGTACCCATGTCTAATGAAGCATCTCATTAGTCACTCTAGGCAGGCTTATTAATGTTAATGTGAAAAAAAAGTACTGATATCTTCCTAGTACAGATGTTTGACCACAGTGAAATTTACATAGATCAAAAATACATTTTTCAACATAAATGGAAAACCACTGGGTTGTGGTAAGTTGCATTAGCATTAGTGACTTAGGAAAAGAGGATTTTGCGTATCAGAAGCATTTTTCTGATCTGCCAGGCAAATTAACTTTCTCTAGAGCTAAGGCTAACAAGCTTTGCTAAAGTTAATCCTTTACAAAACACAATTAGCAAAACTACAGTGGAAAACTTTCATTTAGTGGAGTACCTCTGGAGCAATGCAGGCATCAAAGGTTCCCATATTCCACATGAGTTTTAGGAAAAGCTTAAGCACCTGTTATATTAGGTGCCTACAAGACTCCATCCCCATTAGTCAAAGCACCAGCAATTTGCTTGAATCCTACTAAATAAATAGGAATATTAACATACTTTGGTAAAAACTGTAGTACTTTGGTAAAAACTGTATTACTTTGGTGGACCTTTGTTGGTCTTAGTGGATTATAGCACCTGAGAGGAATACACCACATAAAATCTGGTTTTGCAATAATCTTGACTGTACAATTTGAAATTGTAAACCTGAAAGTGAGGAGAATACTTAAATTTATTTTCTGAATTTGTTTAAGAGCTCAAAGGTCACATCCTCAAAAAAAAAAAAAAATCATTGTCCATTCAGTGGTCTGGATGACTTGTTTTTGTTATTATTATTGGTGAGGCACTGAAGTGTTAAATGAAAACCCACTGCTGGAGGCAAGAGGGAGAAACTTGTCTGGGTGAGAGTAAGGGAGGCAAACTCTTTCATTATACCAGAAATGTTTCCCAAGGAAGAACTGGACAAAAAGCTGCTCTGTGCTTATACTGCACTTGTTTAACAAGGTTACAATTCAAGAAACTACTCACTTCCTTATCATCATAAGTATAGATTGCTTAGCAAATCTAAAGACCCTGTGGCCGTCTATAATAAGACAGTCTGAAGTCATTGTTTTCTAGCTGGCTTTCTATCCATTTTTGAAACTTGATATATATATGGTATTATTCTTCACAAAAAATCAGGTGGGCAACATCTCAAGTGTCCTTATGATGTTCTTCACTCATTCCCATCTTCTCACATCCATATGCATAGCAACACAGTATCTGTGGCTTCAGAATTTCTCATTTCAAAAAAGGATATAGATATATGCATGTGTGTATATGCATATGTAAGTGCATGTAAATATTTTTGTTTACTATACAATGCATATATATGCATATATAACATATATATGCATATACACTCGAATATGCATATCATGCAAATACAGGCTGGATAGAGACTGGACTGAGAGCAGCCTTGAGGAGAAGGACTTGAGGGTATTGGCTGATAAGAAGCTCAACATAAGCCAGCAGTGTGCACTTGTAGCTCAGAAACCTAGCTGTATGATGGGCAACATCAAAAGAGTCGTGGCCTGCATGACAAGGGAGATGATCCTACTTTACTCTTGTGAGACTCCACCTGCAGGTACTGTGTGCAGCTCTAGGGCTCCCAACAAAACAGGGTCATAGACCTATTGAGTGCCTGTAGAGAAGGGCCATGATCAGAGGGCTGAAGCTCCTCTCCTGTGAAGACAGGCTGAGAGAGCTGGGCTTATTCAGCCTGGAGAAGAAAAGGCTCAGGGGGAACCTTATAACAGCCTTCCAATGCCTAAAGGGAACCTACAGGAGATCTGGAGAGGGACTTCTTACAAAGTGTAGTAACAGGACAGGGAAGAATGGCTTTAAACTGGAAGAGGGGACATTTAGATTAGATGTAAAGAAGAAATTCTTTACTGTGAGGGTGATGAGAGGCTTTTGTAATTTGGAGTTGTGTTTTGTTTTCACACAGAAATTTGTTTCAAGTATTTATTTTTTTAACAGAGAATAAATTTGAGATGGTTGTATGAATATTTGTTTCACTTTATTCCCTGCAGTCAAAACTCATAAAGTTGAGAGTACATCACCTTCCACTGAAAAGAATGGATGATGTTAGTTTTCTCCCCTTTTTGCTTGCCCTTCTGTGTACCTCTTATCACTGATAGGAATAACATTGTTTAATAACAAACTTAATTCTATTTTGGTTATTTTAGAATAAAGAAGTAGACAATGGCAGCATAAACTGAGCCTAAACTGAAGCCTTTTCCAAAGAAGCAGACTTACATTTTCCTGAGCATGGTATAATTAATAGCAGCATCCTGTCTGCTCAAGATGGTAGTCTAGTAAGAAATCTAGAAAAGGTAGGCACTTTGTGCTTGCCGTTATTGGGAAATTTCCAGACCCTAATGATAAGCAATCTTGAAGGATGTTGTAGTTTAACCCCATTAGATAGCTAAACACTGCACAGCTGCTCAAGAAGGGAAAGAATCGCATGGGCAAAAGTGCGAAAACTTGTGGGTTGAGATAAACACAGACTAATAAATAAAACAAAGATGCTCACACAAGCAAAGCCAAATAAAGGTTTCATTCACTGCTGTCCAATGACAGGCAGAAAAACTGGAAGAAAGGCAAGACTCCATCACGCATTATGGTGACTTGGGAAGACAGATGTCACCCCATCCTTCTTTTTCCAGGCAGCTTTTATTGCTGAGCACAAGATCATAGTTTACGGGATATCTCTATGGTCAATTGGGGTCAGCTGTCCCAGCTGTGTCCCCTCCCAACTCCTTATGCACTCCCAACCTGCTTTGTGGTGAGAAGCAGAAAAGGCCTTGACGCTGTTCAGTCACTGCCCCGCAACTAAAATAGTGTGATGTCAACACTATTTTGACCACAAATCTATAACACCATACAAGCGGCTGTCATGGTTTAAGGCCCTACAACTCACAGACTTTTGCTCACTCACTCCCCCCTCTTTCTTCGTCCCACTCCAGGAGGGATGGGAAGGAGAATCAAAAGAATGCAACTCCCATAGGCTGAGATAAGAACAATTTAGCAACTAAAGTATAACACAAAACTGCTACTGCTACCATCAATAATAATAATAAGGCAAATAAAAGGGAAAAGAATACAATCGCTCACCAACTATAGCCAGCCTGACCAAGTACTGCAACCAACCCCACACCCTTCTGCGTCTCTGCCCTCTGCTTTTACATCCTGCGCGTAACGTGCTGTGTTATGGAATACCTCTTTGGTCAGTTTGGGTCAGGTGTCCTCTCTCTACTTCCCCGCAGCCTCCTCCCAGCTTCACCTCCTCCGTGACAGAGCATGAGACTCAGAAAGTCCTCTGTCAGACCAAAGCATTACCAAGCAGTAACTAAAAACATTGGTGTTATCAGTGCTGTTCCCAGGCCGAAAGTCAAAAACACAACACTGCACCAGCTACTAAGGAGAAAAATGACTGCTACTGCTGAACCCATGACAGCTACTATAAAGAATATTTTTTTTTCTCCTGGAATCATGAGTTTTGAGTTGCCTTCTTCCCAATGGCTCAGATTCAGATATGTCTTAAAACTACCATTCTTTTATTAGAGGAGAAATCCTGACATGTCTCAGGATCCTTGAATACTGAGCTGCCTTGAACTGTGCTCTGCAGTTGCAGTAGACACTTCATACAAATCTACTGCACAATTACTTGGTTAAATCAATACTCTTCTTTTTTTTTGCAGTCTTCATGCTTATGGTTCATAGCTGGTTTAGCTGAGTCACATTTTACTTTTCTGCTTTTTTTGAACAGTTATAAAACTTGAAATGAGTATTCACATTGAAGCTCATTGTGCAATGTAAATTTTATTCTGTATGTTAGCATTCAAAATCGGCAGGCTGCTTTTCCAAAGCAGCGTTAGTTGTATGAAGTAAAATGAGTCACTATGCTTAAAACAAGTTTTGCCTTCTGAAGACATTCTCCCTTATGAGAATTTGTTAGTATGTGTCTATGAAACTTCCTGGTGTTAAACTGGATTTTGGATGCAGAAATGTTTTCTATCCAAAATTATATCATTTCACATAAAATGTTTTTCATTCCCTTTTGTTTTCAGCCAGAATGCTTTAGTTTCTGAAACTGCTTATGATGAACCATAACAGTCTGGGTCATGTGTTCTCAATTGCAAGGTGCATTCCTTTGATAAAGGCCACTTGGATTAAAGCCTTCTGCAGGATGGCCTGATTAAGGAGAGAAGACTTCTGCGGGTGCCAGTGGAAGGAACTTGGAAACTGACACTCTGTCTCAGCAGCTGGGACACTTAATCAAGCAAATAGGTCTGAAGTGATGGAGAGAAATTTTCAAAGGTTAAGAGGGGCCTGCTGCAACTCAGTAAGCCACTGAATTGGCTGAAAGCAAGTCTGAGTGCAAAGGTCTGCCCTGCAGGGATGCAGCCTGCAAGGCAGAAGTTTATTTGTATTTTTGGCTCTCTGTCTCCTAGACAGACCCATCTAAACATTCTAGCTGACAGAGTTCCTCTTGCACAGCTTTTGGTCTGTTCTAAATATGATTTTTTAAAAAAGAATGAGACTGGGAAAGTGATTTTCATCAGAGGCTGGTGGTAAAGATTCTGTCTATAGACTTCTGTTTGCTCAGCAAGGTGTTTTGTTCTTCCCCATTTTCTGGCAGTTCATGACTCGGTAGCTATAGTAGCTGTGTAGTACACTGAGGTAAACTGGACCAGTGCAATCACCACGTATTCCTGACTGTCTGTGTCCCCTACCCTATAGCAGTACAGAGAGTGGTGCAAAAGTCTAAACTGCAAACAGTTGTTGATCTGTAGATATGTGGACAAACCTTTGTCATCTATGAATACAGTACTATGCACTCTCTCTTCTTTAAAACTGTTAATTTCTTATCAGTCCATAATTCATTTTGGCACCAGACATAAAACAGATTTGGTTCGTTGCCTCTAAGCATGCAGTGAATATACTATTCAAATGTACAGGCCGTGTGAGCTCAGACAATCAAGATTTTTCTTGGTCTTTCTTAGACTCTGTCAGGCATCAAATTCAAGTGTAAATCAACACAAAAATGCCATCAGTGTTGGGAACCAGGATTTTAATCTAGAATGTCCTCTATAAAGAGCAAAGGTGCTTCCTGTTCTTCAACTTCAAAAGTCTCTTGTTTACTTGCTCAGTTTTCATACTCCATTTTAAAAAAGCGGGTCTTAGTGAGACATGAAGGGCTTCAACCTCTTGATTATCTGGATAGCTGGTGATGATGGTGTGAGCACAGCCACACAGTGAGCAATGTGATGAGTGGGTTCCCATACTTATGCAAAGATAAAAGGTTTATATTTCATGTTAGAGCAGACAAAAAAAACTACTACTACCTGGGACAATATTCCTTGTATGTTTATTTTGTATGCAGCCACAGAGGAAACTGTATTTTTCTAATAGAATTTGGAGAATTTGGCTTTTTTGCTTAATTGTGTTTGACTGCTCTGTGTTCCAGATGAATATTGGTCACATGGTGCTTCTTATGTGTTGTTTGCAATTAGTAATGCACTTCGTAAGTGATATATAGTTCATTTGCATTTTGTGTTGTAGCTATGTGAAATGCATTTGCTTGTGAGGAGTGCTGCTGTTAATGAAAGTGAACAAGCACAACATTTTAATTCACAGCAGTATAGCTGCATCTCATCTAAATTGGGCTTACAGGGTGATGGAAGAAATGTTAAAAATACATCGCTCGCTAGTTTCAGGAGAAGTTTTATGTTGGAGTGTGTGTTTAGGAAACTCCCTTGTAATTTCTTGAAATTGTCAGTACTAGAAATTTCTCCAGCCCACCTCCACCTAGTCAGTTCTTCAAGGAGTGTGTTTTACTTTGTTTTATTAAAATCCCAAACATCCTTAGCCCAGCTACAGAATAAAAATTGCCCAAAATTGCCACTTTAATACTACTGGGAAAGAGGAATCTGCAGTCTCTTAAAAGTCAGATCTCCTGCCTTCTTGAATTGAAAGTGGACTTGAACCATTGGTTTTCCTTTACCGATTACCAACAGCCCTAATAAAATGCTCCCTTTTCCAGTCAAGGAACAGAACCTTTTATATTCTGCTGCCCTTCTCCCACTCCAGAGATATACCTTCATAGTAGGAGAGTGGACTGTCTTTTCACTGCAAGGCTCTTGGCCTCCCAAAGGAAAGCTCACCCTCCTCAGAGTCAGACTTTTTCCGTTTCCACACACTGGCTCTGAGAATACCACCACAGACAAATAAACAGTTCTGATATTTGAAAGTTATAGCTGTTATTTCATACTTACTCCATCCCTCTTGTCTCTTAGTAATTCAGTAGGGCTATGATATTGGCTCATCACCCTGTAGACACTCAGCATCTCATCACAATAGCGATGCTGTGCCGCAACACCCTTCATGCTGTTGAACATCACCCATTAAAACCAGCACACTGCTGTGTCACTTCCTTTTTAGTATTCAAACAATTTAAATGTTTACTTCACTTGCATTGGCAGCATCATAACTCCACATTTTAGTATCCACAGATTCCAAATATTTTATCATCAATGAATAAGTTGGACAAATGAATCCCTGCTGAGGCAGACGATTCACTGCTGGTGTGCAAGTTTGCAGCAGCCTGGTTGCTGTCTTTTTTTTTTATTTTTTTCTTACATAAATGCAAGAGATGAAAGACAGAAAGGGGTTTCTTTTCTTCCAAAACAGTTTTTTTTCAAACCTTTGGCTTCAGGCGGTGTTAAAATCCCTGACTTCCTGACAGTGCATTTATTTTCCTGAGATCATCTGACGATCTCAGCCCTGTTGTTTTCCTGAGGACGTAGTTTTCATCTGCTTGGTAAAGACTGGGCATTTTTTATGTATAGACTATAATACTTAGAATTTGGATCCACTGATTTTTCAGCTGCATAGGTTCAGTAGTAAATTACTCTTCCCGTGGGAAATATTCTCCAATCTTATTGTGCATGTGCACAGCTAAAGGACAGACATATGCTGGTCACTTCTTCCTCTTTATAGTTATCTTGAAGAATATTAATTGGTTAATTTTTGCTTCCTATGTGGTCCTATGTATGGACATCACCCCCTGTTGTGCAAAGGTATTGAAAATAGAGGTTGTAACTTTCTCTTCCTTGGGTGCTTTTTGTGCAGTGGGTGCTGAACACGGATACTGTTAACTGCTAGCCCCCAAGTGACTTCCAATTCCACCTCCAAGATTGCCTATAGAATCAGAATGAAGATAGGATGATACAGTTGTGGCTGTTCAGCCTGGAGAAGAGAAGGCTGCGTGGAGACCTCATAGCAGCCTTCCAATATCTGAAGGGGGCC